>JAFMOD010000495.1:61677-84099 GCA_019802435.1 Corydoras maculifer
AGCGTTAGCGGCTAAAAACGCTAGCAGCTACCCCGCGATTTGGAGAGTAGTGAGGGACAAAAAAGCGGAATAAATGCTATGTTATAGCGATGGGGTAGCTGAACAGTAAAGCGAATGTAAAAAAGTAACTAAAAGTAACTAAATAACTAAATAACACTCAATTTAGTGGTTAAGCTTAAGAGAGCTAGACAACGCACGTCCGCATCTACACACTGACTGCGTGGCAGGAAGTGACGTGTACTCAGACGGGGATCTAGGATCAATGGCAACAATGGAACCTCTCTCCTTGAAGTTCTTGATGATGCGATAGATTGTTGACTGAGGTGCAATCTTTCTAGCTGCGATACTCTTCCCTCTTAGGCCATTTTTGTGCAGTACAATGATGCCAAGCACCAGCCTCCTTTTAAAGTGTCCAGTGGTGTCATTCTTACTTAATCATGACAGATTGATCTCCAGCCCTGTCCTCATCAACACCCACACCTGTGTTAATGGAGCAATCACTTAAACGATGTTAGCTGGTCCTTTTAAGGCAGGGCTGCAATGAAGTTGAAATGTGTTTTGGGGGATAAAGTTCATTTTCTAGGCAAATATTGACTTTGCAATTAATTGCTGTTGAGCTGATCACTCTTTATAACATTCTGGAGTATATGCAAATTGCCATTATAAAAACTAAAGCAGTAGACTTTGTAAAAATTTATATTTGTATCATTCTCAAAACTTTTGGCCATGACTGTACTGAAATACATTTATGAGGTGAAACATTTTGAACTTGTTAGCTTTGTTTGGTACCGCGGTGTTTCCACGGCTGTATCCCAAATGCAGTTCTTTTAAATATAAGTGCATTTTGGGAAATCCACGTCGTATATGACCTTGTGTGAGCACAAATCCAGTAGTGTACTGGATTTGAAACACCACCCTTAATGTTAGCCATATAAACACTAGATAAATCAGGAATGACATTAAACACATCTTATTGTAATTAATGATTATGAAATACTTTTGAAAGTAAATGAAAACATACTGTATATATATATATATATATATATATATATATATATATATATAATCAGTGGCGGGCCTTCAAATTGTTTTCTGAATCACAGATTGATGTTAACTATATTTTGTTAATGAAGAGTTATTAAAACCAGAGTCTTCTAGCAGGTTAACAGAGTTCAAATCTGATCACAGTATGTTCTCCAGCACGAGACAGTCCACGCGTGAGTGATAACACATTTATATTTGAGCTGGTTTTATCTCGAGTAGGATTTGTAACATCTCAAATCCAAGTAATGAAACTGTAGATCAAAAACTGATCTCTCAGTTTCTGACCTTGATGTCGTAACCTTCTGAACTGGCGCTACCATTGCACCACAAAGTCTCTGATAAATTTTGCTGCACAAAGTATCACGTTCTCGAGCTTTTATATAATTAATTTTTTATTTATTGTGTAAATCCTCTCCAGTTAAAATCTGAGTATTAAAAAAAGAATCCCTGCTGGCTAAATAGGAGGAAGTGTGGGAGGAGAAAGGGAGTGCACCTGCACCTAATAATCAGGCGATTTGGCCCCAGCCAAACCCGGGAAACCAGAAGAGGGTTGATTTGTGGAATTCTTGACATTACCCCCCCCTGGAAGGAGTGTCCTGGGTCAGCTATCAGTGGACAGGAAACCCCAAAGTTTACAAACCCAACTATGCTTCTCCGGGTCGAAACCTTCCCACTCTATCAAACACCAAAGCCACCCGTTGGATGGATGTGCATGGAATTGGGAAGTTTACCTCGTAAAGCCACACCATATCCTCAGGTTGGTATTGAACGATCGGCGGCGCATTTAGCACGTCAAACCACAGTCTCAACACGCTGGTGTACCTGCCCCCCAGACCTCATAACTCCAACGAAACCATGTGTCGACGACGGGACGATGTGTAGTGTTAGGTTTTTATAATACTTTTAAGTAATTTAGTAAAAGTAATAATGTAAAGTAAAACTCATGATGAGTTGAATAGTTCAGGGAACAGAGAAAATTACTATTTGATTAATGAGCATGGGAAAGAGCATGAATGTCCGGTTGCAGGGTCAGCGGAGAGTTTTGAATAATGAGACAGTCAACAAGAACCTGTCATAAATTCATCCCCCTGAGGGGGGCAGAAAGCAGGACCAGATGGGTTAGAAGATAGAGATGTTTTGGTAAATGCACACGTGAGAAAAAAGTCTGGAGGGCGCACACACAGAAGAAGCAGGTCACGCCCTCCAGGTGGACTTAAATGGACGAACGAGAGGAATTCAGGCAGAGCTCTCGGGGGATAGCAACAAGTTGCTATCGTCCATATTTTTCATTGTTTGATATTTTACACTGTCTATTCAGTAAAACGCATTAAATTATTTTGGAACGAAACCGCCGACTTCTGACCATTTTTTATGAAACGTAACAGTAGGGGTTTTCCCAAGGCGCAAACAGTGGCTGGAACCCAGGTAGGCACTAGTAGGGCGTCAGACCCATGGCCGGAGTGCCTGAGTGAATTTTGCGCGATCTCTGCCCAGGGCAGATACCGGCACCAATCTGCGGGGTTTCGGTGGGTGTAGATGTGGAGGAATTTGCTTAGCTCCTGGTGTGTGCGTTCATGGAGACTCCCAGTTTCTCCATGAACACCCACCCACCAGGTGACCTGCCCCGATAGGATACTATATCCTTTGGGATACCAAATGTGGTAAAGATGCATTGGAACAGCAGCTCTGCTGTCTGAAATGCCGTGGGCATCCCGGTGAGGGGGAGGAACCGAATGGTACGCATGACCTGGTCGAGGTGATACAGATCAGTAGCCATTCGACGAAGGCAGTCCCGTGACGAAGTCGATAGACATGAGGGACCAGGGATGCTCGGGCCAAGGAAATGAGACCAGTTTGCCTGCAGGCAGGGTGCGAGGCACCTTACATGCAGCACACAAACCATTGTATGCCCGCACGCATTGACTCCGATCAGTACCTACGTTAGATCAGTTGAATAGTGCAACTCATGCGTGGATGACCTAAGCTAGGGGTGGTGTGAGCCCATGCGATCACTTGATCCCTAAAACTTGCGGGAACATAAAGTGCATCTGGCGGACCTCCAGGAGGAACGTTGGATTCTGGAACCGTACTGCGAATACGCTGTTCTATCTTCCCCTGAATGGGGTTAAATGACCTTTAAATAAATTAATGGGAGACAAAATGCAAAGTTTTTAGTTCTATTATTCATTCATTCATTATCTCCCGCTTATCCTCTATTAGGGTCGCGGTGGGGTTCCCCATGCCCATCCAGGGGAGAACATCTCGGGCGCTGGGCAGATAGACCCAGGACAGGGCGCCAATCCATCGCTGGGCACACACTCACTTACACAGACACACTATAAATGAGGCAGTTTTGAGAAATTAATTAACTTGATCCATGTTTTTGGAATGTGGGAGGAAACCGGAGAACCCGGAGAAAACCCACGCAGACACGGGGAGAACATGGAAACTCCACCCAGATGGGGATTCGAACCGGGAATCCCTAGTGCTGAGAGGCGAATGTGCTAACCACTAAGCCACCGTGCCGCAGTTCTATTATTATTATTATTATTATTTATTTATTTAAACTCATTCATTTAATACAGTTTGGCCCATTTATAATAAGAGTAAACACAATAATTTAAATATATAATAAAAAATGCATTTTAACAAGATTGTTTGTTGAAATACTTATATTTATTCTCAGGCATATCGTGTCCACAATATGTTTTTTGTTCACATAAAATTTCAAACTGAATAAAGAAATGTTGTTTTTATTTGTTTTTAAAATGATGCATCTTACATTCAGAAATAATCAATATAAATTCAATATCAATACATGATCACTGCTGAATCAGAATATCTGCTAAAGTTATCAAATAAAATAATAAAATAAAAAATTGTTTATGTCTTAAAAGAATTAAAAAAAACGATTAAAAGCTAAACTATACATTTGTTTCTGCAGCTGTTCTTTAATGTAACTGAGGAAAGAAAACATCTGTATATTAAGAGAACAATAAGCTTCAACCGAATCAGTCACGTGATCTGATTAAGGTGGAACTGCTGAGTTCCTGTTGAACCTGCACTCATCTGTCCAATCTATAGGATTACCATCTGATGTCACATTGAGATTAACAAGCACGGAATGTTTGTTTCAGTCTCATGTTCTTACTTCAACATTATGATTAATGAATGGATGATTCAGCCTCCAGTGTCTCCAGTTTACAGTTTGGATCGTCCTTTAGATCTCTGAGCTTCTGCACTCCTGATCCTTCTGCTCCTCTGTATGTTAGATGAAGTTCTCTGAGGTTTGATGAAGGATTTGATTTGAGAGATTCAGCCAGATCTGAACAACCCTTATCTGTAATCCAGCAATATTTTATCCTGCAGAGAGAAAAATTCTGATGAAATGAAACTAAAACTGTAAGAGATTTAAATCTGAAACTCTGCTGTTAGAAGAAAATATCATATAGATGAAGCTTTAGATGATGATGATGATGCTTGGGATCATTGTCTTGTTGAAAGGTCCAATGTCTTACAAGCTTATATATACAGATGTGTGTGTAGGAGTGTGTGTGTGTGTGTGTGTGTGTGCACATATATCTGTTTCTGTGTGTAAGAAAGAGTGTGTGTGTGAGTGTGTGTGTGTGATGTTACCTCAGTATCTTCAGTTTACACTCTGGTTGTTTCAGTGCAGTACAGAGAGACTTCACTCCTGAATCATACAGTTCATTCTGACTCAGTTCTAGTTCTATCAGACTGCAGGAACCAGAACTGAGAACTGAAGATAGAACTGAACAACTTTCACCTGATAGAGAACAATATCTCAACCTGAGAGGGAAATAATGATACATCATAACTTCATCACACACACACTCTCACACACACACACACACACACACACACACACACATACAACATATTAATCACACACACTCACAAACTTTATTCCTCTCTTTCACACAATTACATGCATATTACACAAACACACACACACACACGTCTCTCTCTTTCTCTCTCGCTGTATTCATGCGTGGTCATTTGTGAGCGGGTGTATGAGTGAATGTGTAATTGAGATTTCTGGGTGAGTGAAATAAAAAAAAAAAAAATGTTTGAGTGTGTGTCAGTGTAAGTGTCAGTGTAAGTAAAGATGTGTGGGTGTAGTGTGTGCAACAACACATTTCATGGTTTCCAGTCTTTTGCTTGTCGCCATGGTGTCAATGGAAAAAGCTTTTGATCAACTTTCAAACAGACACAGCAATAAATTCACCTCCAGAATAAAATGTTCAGTCGAGGAGTGAACTTTATTTGTGGGAGAAGTTGATGAGTATGATGAAATTGTGTTATCTTCAGAATGAAGTGTTGTGTGTTGTTGGGTGTCTGCACAGTGATGAGAAGATTAAGACTATGGTTCAGAATAGTGCAGTAATTCAAGGTACATTCACACCTGTAATGCCCATCATCCACCCCGCTAAAACAACCACTCTGCTAAATGCTAAACCTTTCATTAAAGATGAACTGCTGACTGCAGAGTTAGAACTTTATGCTAAAATCAGGTTCCAAATGAAAAGGTTCCAACTGGGTTCTAAATCTCCTCCTTTGTAACATTTTGCCTGTGTCAGGCTCCAGCTTCTCAGATTTTAAAGAACATGACCTGAACAGACCTGAACATGGACTTTGGGTTCCAAATGAAAGATATAAATTATTTGTTTTTTTAGAATGTGCAGTGCTGAGGGGGGCAGATGGACAGAATGACTATTTGAAGGGTACTTTATTAATAAAGATGGGCAGGGATAGGCCGAAGGTGCATATGAACAGACGGTCTGGTTGGAGGGAGCTGTATAAATATAGGATGTGCAGAAATAGCCTGAGGGTGCAGATAGACAGACTGTCTGGTTGGAGAGAGCTGTATAAATAGAGGATGTGCTGGTATAGGCTGAGGGTGCAGATGGACAGACTGTCTGGTTGGAGGGAGCTCTATAAATAGAGGATGTGCAGGGATAGACTGAGGGTGCAGATGGAGAGAGTTTGTAGGGTGGTGTTGAAATAGAGAATGTGCAGGGATAGTGACACACTTCTGGACGGAAGGATGGCACAACACCAAGTGCAGTTCTGAGTAACAGTTTATTAACGGAAAATGACCTCCAACAAAAATACAGACGGTAAAAGACAACAAACCAAAACAGAGTGACAGTAAGCCAATTAATCTAATGCTATTGCGTCCTGGGAGAATACCCAGTGAAACTGTCCATAGAAAAATGGAAACCGAAACACAATCACGCCATAAGATCGATTGCCGAAGCCGAGAGTGCGAAAAGCAGGAATCCAAAATGGAACAGCAAAAACAGAACAAGCGAGCCAGAACAAAACCCAACAATGAGTGCCATGATCTCAAAGAACAGTAGCTGAGATGGGACTTAAATAGGAGAAAGGGCGGGAAAGGAAATGAAACCAGGTGATCAAAACTCCAGTGATAATAAATGGTGTGTGGAATTAATAAAATCCTCAGGCAAGTTAGTGGGAAGAGCGGGTGAGACAGCAACCGAGGATGCAGGTGTGACAGTATTCTCCCTCCCAAGAAGGCAAGAGGAAGAAGAGAACTTACCCCGATGACGCGGTCGACCTCTGCCAGCACAGCAGAACCAGCACGACAACGGAGTTGAGCCAAACCAGGTCCCCCACCCTATAGACAGGGGCATCACTTCTACGGTGATCTGCAAAAGACTTGTTGCGCAGCAAGACCCTCTCGATCCGTTGGTGCACCTGACCCCAAATACCACTCATCCACCACATGTCAGATGGAAGTGCTAGACCCCCCCCCCCCCCCCCGTTCTCTAAGTTTGGGTTTTGGCCGTTCGGGGTTCCCGTAGGTAGGGCCCCATCCCCAAGAGCTAGGATTGGGTCCTACCTAGTAACATGCGGCCTGCTGACTAGACTTAAAGAGCGCATGCTCCCTGAGTCAGCCAGCATTACTTGTGTTATGTTTGTGTGTTATTGTGTTATGTTTTGGTTCGGCGTCGCGTTGGCGTTTCGTTTCGGTTTTTGCGTTTCATTTATTAAACACATCTCTGCTGCTTACATGGTCGCCTGACTCGCTCTTTATCACCGCGTGTATCTCACTCCTGCAAAGCACCGCGCAGCGCTGCCTTTGGACGGACTGCGCCCGCCTCTTTGACACCACAGGGGTATTGGAAATTTCAGGATCCCAAAGGGCAAATTGAGACTGGTAACTGAGGATACATTAAAAAGGAGACATTCCGGTAAAGGAATGTCTCAAATAGTTCTGGGCAATCTCGCCCCAAGGGTGTCCTCTCTTGGGATCGAGATGGACTCCTCGACTGAACGTGCGGCTGCGCGAGCCACCCGTCTCCACCAGACACCCGCGCCGCGAGCTATTCCTCACCACCAGTAGTCCGCCTCGCAGATGCCGGACCAGGGTTCCGCCCTGCGAGCTGCCCTGTGCTGGCAGCAAGCTTCTGTGCGAGCCGCCCTGTCCCACCGGTCACCTGCTCCCTGCTAGCTGCCCCGTGTGATCAGCGAACCGCTGCGCGAGCTGCGGTGCAGTTTGCGGGTTGTCCTGCATCCCGCTGCGCGCCGATCGCGAGCCTCCGCGGGCAGTCAGCAAACCACTGCACGCCGTCTGCGAGCTGCTCCGCCCGGGTATTAAGCCGCGTCATGCCGCTAGCACCCTCGCTTGCCACGAGCGTTTTCCCGCTCGTCTTCTGCGATCCGCCGCTCACTGCCAGCGCTCCGCAGTCCGTCGCCAGCCTGCCGCTCCGCAGGTCGTCCCCCTCCACTGGTAATCTGGCCCGTAAGCAGCCGCACGCCGTCAGCGTTCCGCCGCGTCCCATGAGCGTTTCCCCGCTCACCGTCCGCAATCCGTTGCTTACGGCCAGCGTTCCGCCGCTGGTCATCGGTAGACCGCTCCGCGAGCCGTCCTGCTCAGGTTGTAATCCGCCCTGGGATTCGCCGCTAGTCCCGAGCGTTCTTCCGCTTTCCGTCGACAATCCGCCGCACCGCAAGCAACCCGCGCCGCGTGGTCAGCATCCCGCTCCACGCTGTGCACGAGGCACTCGTCATCCCGCTTAGCGCCACCAGCGGTCCGCCCCCTGATCCGTGCCGTGCCACCAGCAATCCACACCGCGCCACCTGCACGTCTTGCAGGGTTCGGGGCATCGAGCCGGGCAACATTTTCCGGCCTGCGTCGGTTGCGTTCAGTCCCGAGCCGTCCGTGTTCCGTTCGGGCTGCATTCAGTGCTCGGTTCCCGCCTCGGTAGATCAGGACCAATTACAATATGGGGCTGCTGTGGTGCTGGTTCTCTCCTTCTGTGTCCAGGTGGCGGAGAGGACGGAAGCTAGGCGTGGTGACCAGCACATCACCTATGGTGCAGTCCAGTGGTCCGAGGAGGAGGCTGGGGCTGTCTATGTCCCCCACTCTGGACCCTACCGCACTCGCTCTGGGCCGTAGTTCGCCCGCGCTGGACAAGGTGCCCGATGTACCGGTCAGTTTGAAGTCTCTGGAGATGCCGAAAACCCAGCATATGGACCAAGACTGTGTGCCGCGCGCACCCACTCGGGTCACCTTTGCGTTCACTCGGTTCACCTCTGCGTTCACTCGGGTCACCTCTGCGCTCGCGTCCACTCAGAGCACCTCTGCGTCCACTCGGGTCACCTCTGCGTTCACTTGGTTCACCTCTGCGGTTGCGTGTAACCCGGTTGCCCCTGCGGTCGTGTTAGTCTCTCCTGTACCTGAGGTCGCGTCAGTCTCTCCTGTACCTGAGCCCGCGTCAGTCTCTCCTGTACCTGAGCCTACGTCAGTCTCTCCTGTACCTGAGCCCGCATTAGTCTCTCCTGCACCTCCACGTTGTGCTCTCCCGCACCGGAGTCCGCGTTGTGCTCTCCCGCACCAGAGTCCGCGTTGTGCTCTCCCGCACCAGAGTCCGCGTTGTACTCTCCCGCAGCGGAGTCCGCGTTGTGCTCTCCTGCGTTGTGCTCTCCGGCGTCGGGGTCCACAGGTATCACCTTCAAAGTGTTCCGTCGCCCTTGCGCACTCAAAGGGTTACGGCGTCCCCATATCCTCAAGGGGTCATGTCGCCCTCGTGCGATCAAAGGGTCACGGCGTCACCGCGCTCACAAAAGGTCACGTCGCCTCCGCATCCTCAAGGGGTCACGTCGCTCTCGCGTTCTCAAAGGGGCCCGGCACCACCACGCTCACAAAGAGTCACGTCGCCCCCCGCAGCCTCTAGGGGTCACGTCGCACTTGTGTGCTCAAAGGGTTACGGCGTCCCCGTATCCTCAAAGTGTCATGTCCCTCTCGCGCACACAAAGGGTCGCGCCCCCCTCGCGCTCATAAAGGGTCAAATCGCTTTCGTGTGCATAAAGGGTTACGGCATTCCCGTACCCTCAAAGGGTCACGTCCCTCTTGCGCTCACAAGGAGTCACAACGTGGGGTCTCCTCGCCCTCGCGCGCTCAAAGGGTCTCGGTGTCGCCGCGCTCACAAAAAGGCACGTCGCCCCTGCACCCTCAAGGTTTCCCTTTCTTGTCTCTTCCCCGGGTGCCTTTGCCCCCGGTCATTTTAGGGGGGGCGATATGTTAGGGTTGGGAGTGCTAGGCCACTTCCCCGTTTTATTTTTCAGTTTTTTTTCCATTCGGCACTCCTGCTGATCTCAACATTAAACTCTCCTCTTTGTTTGCTTACCTGGTTGCCTGGCTCGCTTCTTTGAACCACACTGCACCACGCTGCACCGCCCTCGGGCGGACTGCGCCGTCCGATTGCAACAAGTACATTGTCACAAAGTAGCATTACAGAATGAAAAGCCTTTAAACCCACAAAGAGCAAGCCGAAGTGACAGTGGCAAGAAAAAGGCACGCAGCAACAATAGTGTAGGACAGCCATGTATAGATATTTAACAAATGAAAAAACTGGAAAAATATATTGTGAGTCCATTAAGGGGTCCCGCAAGTCCAGCAGTTTAATTAAAATTCAGGTTCCATCCAGTATTCGTCAGCAGAGCCATGGATGAAGATCTGACTACACCTCCAGAAAGCCGGTCAAACCTCAAAAAAAAACAGATGAGGAAGGCAGTTAGAGCCAATAATAAAGCACAGCATTTAATTAATAAGAATTTTATTGACAGTGCAGCATGTGACTCCGGCATCACTGACTAGAGCAGCATAACTAAAAGAGGCAGATACTGCAGACTCAACATAGTTGAGATGGCTCCCTGGAACAGCATCATTTCAGTGCCACCCCCCCCACCCCCCCATTAATGATGAGGTGGGTGAAGAGGTGAAATGCCAGCATACACTGATCACAGATTACCAAGCCAACACAGCCAAGCCTGAGATCCACATCTTTATCTACAGGGGATTAATTAAACGCAAGGTTAAATAAATGTGTTTTTAATTTATTTTTAAAGATTAATAATGATTCAGAACCACAAACAGTAACTGGAAGGCTATTCCAAAGTTAAGGAGCCTTGTGGGAGAACGCTCTTCCACCAGCTGTAATTTTATTTATTCTAGAAGCTAAGAGTAAACCAGCACCTTGAGATCGGAGCTTGCGTGTTGGCTTGCACAATTGAATCAGCTCACTCATACTCTGATACTGTGGAGCCTGATTATGTAGAATTTTAAATGTTATCAATAAAATTTTGTACTTTATACGAAACTTAACTGTTAGACAGTGTAAGTTTGATAAGATAGGACTGATATATGATCAAACTTTCTGGTTTTGTTTAAAATTCTAGCTGCAGCATTTTGCACAAGCTGTAATGATTTATTAGAACATCCTGTCAGAAGTGAATTACAATAATCTAACCTTGAGGTAATAAAAGCATGAATTAGTTTTTCTGCATCTTGGAGGGAGAGGATATTTTGTAGATACGAAATGTTACGAAGGTGAAAAAATGCAATTCTAGTAATATTGCTAATGTGCTCTGTAAAGGAGAGATCTGAATCAATAATGTCACTGAGATTATTTACAGATGAACTGGGTCTAATTAAAGAGTTATCAAGGTTTAACATAGTGTTAGAAGCTTTGTTAATTTTGTCAGAATTTAGCAGTAGGAAGCTTTTTGACATCCATATTTTAAAATCTTGGATGCAGTCCTTGTGCTTACTGACTGAACGAACATCATAAGGGTTAGCTGAAATGTATAACTGTGTATCATCTGCATATGAGTGGAAACTGATTCCATGTTTACGAATAATTGATCCCAATGGAAGCATATATAACACAAATAGGAGTGGACCCATGTTGTTATGGTCTATAGCGTCAAAGGCTGCACTAAGGTCTAATAATACAAGAAAAGAGATTTGGTTATTATCAGAGGACATTAATAAGTCATTAACGACTTAATTAAGGCTGTCTCAGTTCTATGATGAAACCTAAAACCTAGTTATTAGCTAGAAGATGGCGATTCAGCTGGTTGAACACAATTTTTTCTAGGATTTTAGAGACAAAAGAAAGGTTTGATATTGGTCTATAGTTGGACAGTATTAAAGGATCTAAATTAGATTTTTAAGTAATTTTTAAGACTGCACACTTCAGATTTTTGGGGACTATTTTAAGTGATGAATTTATAATGTTTTTTAAAGGCTTTGTAATATTTGGCAGGAGGTCTACCAAAGCAGGTTTTTAAGTATTGGGTCTAACATACAGGATGTTGTCTTTGATTGTGTAGTTAATGAGACAAGCTCTTTTTCAGATATTAGGTTAAAGGTATTAAACTCATACTATATTATTTTCTCTACCACTAGATTTTTTAGAAATCATTGAGGGTTGATTATTGATTACGTTACATGATGCATTAGATTTATTTATGTCTTATGTTTTCGATTTTATCACTAAAGAAATTCATGAAATCATTGCTGCTGAACTGTGAGTGAATCTGTGAATCTGATTCAGTAGCACTTCGAGTTAGTTTGGCAATGGTGCTAAAGAGGAATCTTTTGTTGTTTTTGTTGTTCTCTATTAATTCAAAATAATATTTAGTCTTCGCTGCATTGAGTGCATGTTTTTATTCAGTCATCCTGTCCTTCTATATTGTCCCTCCAATTTAGTTTGTCGCCATTTACACTCCATGGTTCTAGTGGTTTGTTTTAGGGCGCGTGTTTGATCATTAAACCATGTAACGAGTCTTTTATCTTCAATCCTTTTTAGTTTAAGTGGAGCAACAGGTGTTTAAGGTATGTCCGCTGTGTTTTCAAGTTCATCGAGTCCTAATGCTGGTTTAATGTTTAATTCAGGTAAATGTTGTAGGGATGATGCAGCAGTAGCTGCAGAAACTGTACAAATATGGCACTGTAATGGTTATAAACTAAAAATTGTCTTAAGTTATGACTAAAGTGAGGGGTGTATCTATGTGCAAGTAATGCAGTGCAGGGTTAAAAGATGTTTGCGTTATGAAGGTGTTGTGGGTGGGATTGTGCCCGTTTAGTCCTGGTTCAGGGTCCGAATTGCCATTGGAAAGAAACTCCTCCTCATCCTCTCTGTGTTTGCCAGGTGAGACAGAGTCCAGGTGAGACAGAGCAGAGTGATGGCATCATCCGTGGAGCGGTTATGATGGTAGGCGAACTGTAGGGGGTCTAAGGAGTCCGGTAGTTGAGAAGAGATGAAGCCTCTGATCAGTTTTTCAAAGCACTTCATCACAACTGATGTTAGGGCTACAGGGCAGTAATCATTCAGGCAGGCTGGCTAAGGTGTCTTCGGAACTGGAAGAATGACGGACCATTTAAAGCACGATAGTACAACGCCCAGTGACAGAGAGAGATTAAAAATCTTGGTGAATACCGGAGCAAGTTGGGCTGTGCAGGTTTTCAGGACACACTCGCATATCCCATCTGGTCCTGCAGCTTTCCTGGTATACGCTCCTCTGAACACTTTCCTGACATCACTGTCCGAGATGACGAGTGGTGGCTGTTCGTCGCGAAGTTCTGCGCCTGCACAGTCAGCTGCCCCATGAGCCGTGTTGGTTGGAGCGCCAAAGCGAGCATAAAAGTTATTTAACTCGCTCACCAGCGTCCCATCTGCACTCGTTAAACCGGAGTGTGTGCTTTTATCTGTTACTGTCCGCAATATCGCCATAAAGATCTATAGGCGACTGGTCAAATCGAGAATTTGAATTGATTTTAACTTTTATAAATGTATGAATGATCTTGATGCTTCCAAATCACTGCAGGGAAGCAGAGTGCTCAGTTACGGATGATGAGCTTTGCTTCGCACCCAATTTTACCTGAAAATGTGTAGTTATTTATATATTTATTTATTTGTTTGTTTATTGATATAAAAATTTGTATCTGCGCGTTAATTTATTGATTGTAAAATAAAGTGTCATTAAAAGTAAAAAAAGTCTATCTCTTTGTTTTTAAGAGTCTTTAAGGTTCACATGACTGTGTATCTCTTATTTTTTTTAAGTAATTTTTGTTGTATTATATACTGTATGTTGTAAGAGAGAAAGTGTACAGTATATATGTGTGTGTGAGTGAGTGTGTGTGTTGTTACCTTAGTATCTTCAGGTTACACTCTGGTTGTGTCAGTGCCATACAGAGAGACTTCACTCCTGAATCTTGCAGGTCATTGTCACTTAGTTCCAGTTCTATCAGACTGCAGGAACCAGAACTGAGAACTGAAGATAGAACTGAACAACTTTGACCTGATAGAGAACAACCACTCAACCTGAGAGAGAAATAATGATACATCAGAACTACAACATCACAAACAAACACACACACACTCTGTGTTACACATTCCCGTTTACGCCCCGCGGTTCCCCTCTCTCCTTCACACACACCCACTACATGTTCACGCCCTGCTGCTGCACACACCGCACCTCACTTCCACACCTGACACTATTACCGGTAATTACAGATCACCCTCTCCAGATTATTAGTTGCAGGTGTGCCCCGTTGATGGCAGCGTCCTCTTAAGCCGCCGTTCCGGATCCATCGGCGCAGAGTTTTTTGGTTCACCCCGCTTGTACGTGCTGTCGCTTCCTGCGTCCGCTCAGTACGTTACTCTACGCTCCTGGCAAGACCCTCCTGATGTTGCTACTGACTCGCTGCCTCTCCCTAGGATCGCGCTCTTCCGTAAAAGACATCGGGGACTCCGCAGCACACGCCCTACTCGTCTACGCTTCCCGCCGCTCGCTCGCTGGTACCGTGGTGAGCCGCGACTTTCCGCAGATTCCCGGGAGATTATAAAGACTGGACATTGTTTTTGTTTTTTGTTGTTGCTTGATTCCCGCCTGGAGGAAATAAACTTTTGTGCCAACCTTTGCAAACACGCCTCCCTCAGTTCCTCCGGCTACGGGACGCTAAAGTCTGACATAAAACTCTGCCCTAAAGATTCGACAACGATGGAGCCAACCAAGGAGGTATTGCAGGCTCATGGACGAGCCCTGGAGGAACTCCAGAGCGGGCTCAGCGAGATGACCCGGGCAATCCAGACGCTGATGGGTCGTCTGTCTGAGCTGGAGCACGGCGGCTCCGTGCCTGGAGTCGCAGGTATGCCATCCTCACCACCGCCGCTCCCGCCGGACATAGATGTGCCTCCCCCACCCACCGCTACCCCTTATTGCCTTTCTGAGCCCGAACGGTTTGATGGAAGCCCGGACAGATGCCGTTCATTCCTGATGCAATGTGCTCATTACTTCCGCAGCCACCCTCGTTCCAGCGAGGTCGATAAGATCTCTATGATTATCTCTCGGCTGACAGGCAAGGCGAGCGAGTGGGCGAGTGCCCTCTGGGAGGCACAGGGTCCTGAATGCCGGTCGTTTGCTGCGTTCCATGAGACATTCCGTACCACCTTCGCCCACCCTTTGGAGGGAGAGGCGGTGGGGACGCAGCTGTACCGGATTCGCCAGGGTACCTGATCGGTGTCCGAATATGTACTGCGAGAGCGCGGCGCATGCCCTGCAGAACTGCGACGTTCGTCCTACACCCGCACCACCCGGTTCACCCCGTGAAATGCCCAATGTCGCGGTGAGAGTTTCTGGGGAGGGTAGGCAGCAATCCCTTTGCTTAACTTCTGTTCTATTTTTCAAGGGTTCTTCGATGACGACTGGTGGATTCCGGAGCGGACGGCAACTTTATCGACCGGGGGTTCTGCCGTCAATGGGGCATTCCTGAGGTGCCTCTCGAGACCACATTTTACATTCAAGACGTGGACGGCAGCCCTCTACCATCAGGGGGGGCTCAAGGCACCACTCCCCCCCTCCACAAGTGGATAGGAGAGGATCATTTCGAGGAGATCAATTTTTTCATCATCTCCTCTCCCTCTATCCCCATCATTTTAGGGCTGCCCTGGCTGAGGCGACACGATCCTGTTATCTCCTGGGCCGAGCTGCGGATCCGGTCGTGGTCGTCTCGGTGTGCATAGACGTGCATTCGACCTCCCGCGCGCCACCTGTGCTCGGCGGCCAGAGTGTCACCGGCTTCCCAGTTGCCCCCTCAGGTACCGGAGGTATACGCCGACCTAGGTAAGGTATTTAGCAAAGCATGTGCTAACAAGCTTCCTCCCCATCGCCATTACGACTGTGCTATTGACCTGGTGCCAGGGGCTAAATTACCGCACGCACGCCCTTACCCCCTCTCAGCTGCTGAGACACGGGCCATGCAGGATTACATCGCCGAGGCCTTACGCAACAGCTTTATTCGTCCATCCAAATCCCCTTTGGCCTCGGGGTTTTTCTTTGTTCCCAAACAGGGTGGGGAGCTGAGCCCTTGCATTGATTTCCGTGAGCTCAATAAAGCTACCAAGCGTTACCCCTACCCCTTTCCGCTGGTTTCGTCTAACATTGAACTGCTACATGGGGCGCGCGTGTTTTCCAAACTGTGGGCGCGCGTGTTTTCCAAACTGTGTTTTCCACACCAGTGGGTTATCGTTTACCTTGACGACGTACTGGTTTTTTCTAGGGACCTGTCCTCCTATGTCGCATTAGTTCGGCAGGTGTTATCACGTCTCCTCGTCAATGGGCTGTACGTTAAGGGGGAAAAGTGCGTTTTCCACCGGGACTCGGTCTCCTTCTTGGGTTTTATCATCTCCCATAAGGGGATCGAGATGGACCCCGGCAAGGTGCAAGCGGTTGTGGACTGGCCGATGCCGACCTCACCCCGGGATCTGCAATGATTCTTGGGGTTCGCTAATTTTTATAGACGATTTATCCGGGACTTTAGTCACATTGCGCTGCCCCTCACGTCTAGTCTTAAGGGTAACCCCTCCACGTTGCGCTGGAGCCCGAAGGGCGGATCGGGCCTTTAATTCGCTAAAACAACGATTCACCACCAAGCCGGTATTGGCCCACCCGGACCCCGGGCGCCAGTTCATCGTGGAGGTGGACGCCTCTTGTAGTAGGGCCGGTGCCATGCTTTCCCAGTCCACGGGTGCGTTAGCTCAAGCGCACCCAATTGCATATTTCTCCCGCAAGTTCCTGCCGGCCGAATGCAATTATGGGATCGGGGACTGGGAGCTTTTAGCCATCAAACTGGCCCTGGAGGAGTTGCAACATTGGCTTATGGGGGCCACTCTCCCCGTCCTAATTCCAACTGACCATAAGAACTTAGAGTTCGTTAAAAGTGCGCGGCGCCTCAATGCATGCCAAGCTTGTTGGGCACTCATCTTTAACCAATTCAACCTCCAGATCTCGTTCTGCCCGGGGTCGGAGAACAACCGGGCTGATGCCCTTTCCAGACTACATGGCCCCTCTCTATCGGACCCTGACCACGGTAGTACCATCATCCCCGCTAACAAATTCCTGGGTCTGATCCGGTGGGAGGTCGATACCCAAATCCATGAGGCGTTGCGCACCACCACCATACCACCCAATTGTCCCGAGGGGAGGACGTACGTCCCGGTGGCCTTCCGTCCCCGTATTATCATGTGGGCCTATTTCTCCCTGTGCACTGGTCATCCAGGCGCCCTTCGCACCATCCAGCTTATCCAACGGAGGTACTGGTGGGAGTCCTTACAGGCGGACGTACAGTCCTTTGTGCGCTCTTGTTCCACCGAACTGTAAGACCCCCCGGGAACTTCCAGCGGGAAGCTGTGCCTGTTGCCAGTGCCGGAGCGGCCCTGGGCCCACATAGCCTTAGATTTCGTGTCCGGTCTCCCCTCCTCTAATGGCTACAACACTATCCTCTCGGTCCTCGATCGATTCTCCCGGGCGGTTAAACTTTTCTCCCTTAGGGGGCTGCCCTCGGCGTTCGAGACGGCCGAACTTTCATTCTCTCGGGTGTTCACCTCATTTGGGATCCCGGAGGTTATCCTTTCTGATAGAGGTCCCCAGTTTACGTCGGCCGTTTGGAGGGCTGGGGTCCTCCGTCAGCCTGTCCTCGGGGTTCCACCCCCAGACCAATGGGGCGTGTGAACACTCGCCTCAGGAGACAAAACGGAGATACAAACACTTCACGGATCGCTCTCGGGGTGACGCTCCCCAATATAAGGTAGGCGACATGGTGTGGCTCAGTACTCGGGACATCCGGTGTCATCAGGGCACCCGTAAACACCTGCCCCGGTTTTTGGATCCTTTCTGGATAGAGGCCGTCGTTAATGAGGTCATGGTTCGGCTTAAGCTCCCGCGCCATTTGCCATTTTCACGTCTCCCTTCTTAAACCTTTCGTTCCAGGTCCGCTGGATGCTAATTGGACACACACACCCACTAGATGTTCACGCACCGCTGCTGCACGCACCGCTCCTCACACACCCACTTCCACACCTGACACTAATACCGGTAATCACAGATCACCCTCTCCAGATTATTAGTTGCAGGTGTGTCCCGTTGATGGCAGCATCCTCTTAAGCTGCCGTTCCGGATCCATCAGCGCAGAGTTTTTTGGTTCATCCCGCTTGTACATGCTGTCGCTTCCTGCTTCGTGCGTCCGCTCAGTATGTTACTCTACGCTTCTGGTGAGACCCCCCTGATGTTGCTACTGACTCGCTACCTCTCCCTAGGATTGCGCTCTTCCATAAAAGACATCGGGGACTTCGCGGCACACGCCCTAGTCGCCTGCGCTTCACGCTCGCTGGTACCGTGGTAAGCTGCGGCTTTCCGTAGCTTCTCGGGAGATTATAAAGACCGGACATTGTTTTTGTTTTTTGTTGTTGCTTGATTCCCGCCTGGAGGAAATAAACTTTTGTGTTAACCTTTGCAAACACGCCTCCCTCAGTTCCTCCGGCTACGGGATGCTAAAGTCTGACACTCTGTCTCTATCTCACACACACATGGTCTCTCTCTTACATACTCACTGTTACACATACACAAACACACTCTCTCTCTCACACACACACACTCTCTGTCTCTCTCTCACACACTCAAAAAAAGCTTTAAGCTTTAATGGCAAACAATGATATTGGTATTGTTAAATTAAAGTTTCAAAATATAAATTACAATGTCTGCTCTATCTACCTATGGAGGTGAAGTGGTGGATGATGTTATTAAATTTGGAATGATTTGGGAACAGATGTGCTAGTATCTGGTACACTGAGTGAGGAGGTGTAACTCCGTCTCTTCTGTGCTGAGATGGCAGTGCTGACACAGTCTCTCCTCTCGAGGGAACCAGGACCAGGCGAGGCACCTCGTTTCTATGGCAAGGTCATAGGTTCTATTTTTCATTTAAGCTCTGATCGTCAGCTCAGATAATCTGCTGCACTGTAGTTTAGGTTTAGGATTAAATTACACTGCAGTTTAGCCTGGAGTTTAGTTTCAGTCTCTAACATGGAGAACGATTCATTAATATAGATGTTGAATAGTATTGCACTCAGCCTAAATCTCTAAATCTCAGCCTAAATCTAAAAATCATGTAAATATTTTGGAATTATGATTAATGATATGTTTTTGAATCAGGGTGTGAATGTGATTGGTTGTGTTGTAATTTAGTAGAAATCCACTCTGAATTTTACTCAGGACGTTGTGTCCTGAGTAAGGAAGTTTAAAAATCCTGAGTTGATGAGATTACAGAATTAACTTCCTCAGATTACTGCTCACACAGATGCCCCACTGATTATTAGAATAGGATTGATCTTCACTTTTATAGATTGGTGTTATAAGGCCTTGGTTGGCACTGCAGTGTTTAATCATTTAATTTAGGATTCCGTTGGGTTCCAAGGATTTCCCTGATTTTATTTTTCTAATTACAGCTCGTTCATGTTCCTCAAATTTTTCTTTTGATTTCATTTCATTCCGAATTTGTATTTAAGTCTATAGTTTTAAAGAGTGATTGGAAATGGGTTGTCCAGGTTGACCCATCCTGAATAGCTAATTCTTCATGATCTTTTTGTTTAAGTTTGTCCCAGAATTGATGTGTATTGATTGATTGTTCGATTGCTGTTAGTTGGTTTTGGGTACACTGAGCTTCTTTTGGTTCTGAGTTTATGTTTATATTGTTTAAGGGTGTCTCTGTGTTTTTGCTTTAATATATTTTATTTGATAGAATGCAGTTTATAATAAAATAATGTAATGGGAAACAGGAAAATAATGTATTGTATATCATGCATTGATACAAATGTGAAGCACACGGAGGTGTGAGTTATTATCAATAATGTCACAGCTGGACAAGCGGCTAAGCCAATCATATTTATGGACCGGAACGAGCTGTTTTATAATCATTAATAATAAATAAACAAAGTATTGTGAACTTGATCTCATCAATGTAACTTAAGAAAAATTAAATATGTGGGCGCCCCTGCTCTTTACAGAAAATTACACATCTGGAAATGTTTAGCTTACTGAAATTCAAAATAAAATAAATGAGCAGCTCAAGCTGAAAAGTGGAACCTACAGACACATATTCCATATGGATTTTACTACAAAAGAAATAAAAGACAGGGTTCTGTCAGGAACCTTCAATCCTTCAAATCCCATCTACTAATCAGATGTTCCAGATGTTTTTTGAGGAACCTTTAAAGCTTTAAAACAGTGTCTTATATGTTTATTTATTTCTATCTTTTATTTATTGAATTATAATTATTTTATTTTAAAATAAGTTAATTAATTTAAATTATTAAATGTTAAATGCCTCTCAGTGCTGGGGATCCAGTTTCAAATTCCAATCTGGGTGGAGTTTCCATAATAAAACATTTAAATACTTACTCAGCTTTTTTTGTTGATTTGATCACTAGCTGTAGTCTCTCCAGAGCTTCATGTGATCGTCTGTATTTCCTCAGTGTAAACTCCTCAAGCTCCTTTTCAGAGTTACATAAAGCGACTGACAGAGCCGCCCACTGAGGTGGAGAGAGACTGATTACATCCAGACGATCGTTACCATATCTCTCTTTTACGTAAGTTAGAACTTGTGTCACTACAGAGAAGTAAAAACTCATTTATACAGTGAACAAAAAAAGATTACACATATAGGTGCTGGTCATAAAATTAGAATATCATAAATTTGACTTATTTCAGTAATTAATATAATATACAAGTTTCACTTTTTGAAGGTAATTTAATACACACAGACTGATATATTTTAAATGTTTATTTTTGAATTTTGATGATTATAAATGACAGATAATGAAAATCCCAAATCAGTATCTCAGAGAATTAGAATATTGTGCAAAAAGAATAATGTTTGGCACCTGGTGCCACACTCTACTCAGGTTAAACGACTACAAAGACCTTTAAATAGTCTCTCCATCTAGTTCTGTAGACTAAACAATCATGGGCAAGACTGCTGCCTTAAGATTTGTTCAAAAGACAACCATTGACACCTTGCACAAGAAAGGGCATGACACAAAAGGTCATTGCTAAAGAGGCCGGCTGTTCACAGAACAGAGAGGCAAAGGAAGGTATAAGATGTGGTTAAAAAAAAGTGTACACGCAATAGGGTTAAACATACCCTGGAGAGGATTGTGAAACAATATAATAAGCATTTCAGTAAATACAAAATAGAGAGACAGATAATTCCAAAAACAACCTTCTAAGACTTATGTCAGAAATTTTAAATTTCTTAAACATAATGAGAGTCCCAATATGGCCGAAAGACTAACAAAGGATATTTGATTTTGCCGCCACTGGAAGATACAGGGCTGGGATTGGCTGATTTAAAACCTAGGGGGGTAATCTGCAATTGGCTTAGTCAGTTAAGGTGCGGGAACTAGACGTAACAATATATACAGGTAACCCTTGGATGGGCTCTCGCTCTCTCACTCGGACCTGAAGGCGTACTTAACACCTGAAGCTGAATGGGCAGACCGCTGGCCAGCGTTACTTCCTGACGGTGTTCAGAAAAGATTCCTTTTGTTCTCAATAAACCAGTTGAGAACGGCCATCTTGCATCGGCGTGTTCTTTTGCTTTTCCAGAAATCAAAAAGATCCTAACAAATGGTAGCAGAGGATGGTTTCTGGGAAGGTGAAAGAACGAAAATAATTGAATACTGGACTTCTGATTTCATGCACACTCATTGCAGGCGCCAACAAAAGGTAAGCAGATTTACTGCCTAGTTTAGCTGCATTTGATATTTAGTGTAATGAGTGTGTGTTAATGCCGGAGTCCGTAAGTGTTATAAATTATTGCTTTATCAGAATTCTTTCTGAACACTTAAAGGTAGATTTATTTGGTACCATTCCTGATATCGGCACCAAAGTTTATGCTCGAGTTTAAACCGTAGTTTTTGAGTTATTTAAGAGAAACGCGCGAAAAGTGGGGCGAAGTTGTAGAAAGGTACCACGCCCCACAGTTGGGTTATAAGCGTTTTTTATGGATAGAACTGGGTTCTAGGCGCTTTTTAGGCTTAACTGGGTGCGTGAAACAGGGTTTCAGACCAGTAATTAGAAAATAAGGAATCAGAGTATTTTTCAACGGGGTAGGCGACAGATTTCGTATCCAATGGTTGGAAAAGATAGCTGATTATTGACTCAGAACGATCGTGAGAGGCCTGGGGTCCCGTCGTGCCTGAATAGCAGGTTAAATTTCCAAATTGTGGCTAAATTCTAAATTTATTCGGTGCAAATATCAGGGAAATCTTGTATGTGTGTATTTGTCTTGTCTTTGTCTTGTCTTTGTCCTGGCTTGGGTGGAACAGTAACACGTGTTGCACGCTGGTGGTTTGAGATCAGTTCAGAGGTTCTATTTTTCACAGTAACCAGTGGTCAAATGCGGGTTACTTCCAAAGACTTAGATAATATTAAAACTGCTCTTTTACATAGTTAGATAAACAGGAACAGCTAGAAGAAAACATTAAGGAACTGTACTGGCTAATTAAACAAAATTTAAGTTCTAATTCTGAACATGTGCAATCTAGTGGTTTGAATAGATGTGGTGTGGATACAGCTGGTGTACCCAGTGTGGGTAATGTTGTTGTCAGTAGCAGTGATTCAAGTTTGAGCAATGTCCACTCCCTTCCACAGTGTGTGAGTATTACAGGGCATCATTTAACAGTCAGTGGTCCATCTGTTTATGCTCAG
>JAFMOD010000495.1:95706-109072 GCA_019802435.1 Corydoras maculifer
CTGCCTGGCCGCTCAAGGAGGATGAGTCCCCCACTGAGTCTTGGTCCTCCCAAGGTTTCTTCCTTGAATAACAACATAAAAGGGAGTTTTTTCTTGCCACTGTCGCTTCGGCTTGCTCTTTGGGGGTTTAAAGGCTTTTCATTCTGTAAAGCTGCTTTGTGACAATGTACTGTTGTAAAAAGCGCTATATAAATAAATAACTTGAACTTGAACTTGAAACAGCTTCTGCTGTGGATAGCACAAGATACCAATCTTCCTTCTATATCGTGGAATCTGGTACCACGCTACTTGACATGGACTTGATTAATGGTCTGAGCTTGAGCTTTAAGGGCTCTACTCTACAGTCTGTCACTCCGATGATCTATGCTCTTGTCATGGCTACTGCTCCTACATCCACATCCATGTTCGGCTTTGCCAAAGGTTTTGGGCACAAAGGGAAAGTGTCTCAGACTGTCACACCTGCACATCAAAATTTCGCCGCTTGCCTTTGTCTGTGCAAAATGCAGTGAGTGTTGAAATTCGACGTCATCTTTATGCAGGTGTGATTGAGAGGATAGATACATCTCCTTGGGTCTCCTCGATTGTGGTCATGAAAAGGACCCCAATAAGGCATTGATTGTGGACTTTCCTCTCCCACATATTGACAAGATGCTAGGTCTGCTGCATGGAGCAACAGTGTTTTCCACAATTGACCTAGAAAGTGCATACTTTCAGCTGCTGAAAGCCGTGACCTGACTGCTTTCATTACACATGAAGGACTATTTAGGTTTTTGATGTGTACTATAAGGATTTGACTTGCCACTCTCTGCATTTCATAAGAAGCTGAACACAATTCTTAAATTGTAGTGTTCTGTCTTAGTATTACTCTGGATTTCTAATTTCACCCAGGACACGACACCAATCTATCGCTGGGCACACACTCACTCACACAGACAAACACACTCTTCAATTGACCTTGATCCATGCTTTTGGACCGTAGGAGGAAACCGGAGAACCCAGAGGAAACCCACACGGACACAGGGAGAACATGCTCCACCGAGATTGGGATTCGAACCAGGAATCCCCAGCATTGAGAGGTAAAAATGTTAACCACGAAGCCACCGTGCCAAGCTACACATAAGTACGGCCTATACATTTTTTCATACCCTATATATTTTTATAATACATTTTGTATATTTCTTTTCTGAAGTTGTTTAATATTGCACAGCTGCTGGTTGCCCTAATTTTCCCCTTTGGGATCAATAAAACATCCATCCAACCATCCTTCCCTCCCTCCCTACCCTCTGAGCCCCTCTAAACGTATGCTGAGTGGGAACCTAGTGCATTTGCTTTGTCAAATGTGTTCTGAGTTTAACCAAGTTGGAATATTTGTAAGTCGCTTTAAATACAAGTGTCTGTTAAATGACCAGATGTAAATGTATATGCTGTCAGTGTGGTTTTTTTTTTCTGAATTTACCTTTTTCAGCCTCATCTTCTCTCCATCTGCTCACTATAATATAAAGAATGAAAATATTAACAACAAATATTTCATCAACAATTAGGTTTAAGTTAGAATCAGGACTTTTATTTAAAATTAAATGACAATTTTTTAAATTAATTTTGTAAAATACACCTATAATAACCACATTGAGAAATTGTCTGATCTCATCACACTCTGTTATAAACATATTTCATATATATATATATATATATATAAACATATACAGTATATAACCATATACTATGGGAAAGATAGGTTTTCCTGCTGAAAATGCGAGTGTGATTGCATCATGTCTAAAAGAGACACAGTGTAAAAAAAAAAAAGGTCACATCGCTGGTCAGGTCAGATTAGAATTAGAATAGCATTGATATTTCAAACTATTTTGAAATTACTGTAAGTAAATGGGACAAATTTAATTACAAACCAGGGTCACCTCAATAAGACAGATGATTCAGAGTTGGAATGGCGTTGATACCTTAAACTGTAGAGAAATAAATGCAAGTGAATGGGACCAAAAATGTGTCTTCGGGTGTGTATATAAATATTTTGGATAAGTCAAGGTCATCTCACCAGGACAGACAATTTAGAATTGAAACAGCATTGATAAACTGTTGAACAAATGAATGGAATGGAAATGGGCGTCGGGCGGCACAGTGGCTTAGTGGTTAGCACGTTCGCCTCTCAGCGCTAGGGATTCCCGGTTCGAATCCCCATCTGGGTGGAGTTTCCATGTTCTCCCCGTGTCTGCGTGGGTTTCCTCCGGGTTCTCCGGTTTCCTCCCACAGTCCAAAAACATGGATCAAGTAAATTATGTTCTCCAAATTGCCCCATATAAAGTGTGTCTGTGTGAGTGAGTGTGTGCCCAGCGATGGATTGGCGCCCTGTCCTGGGTCTATCTGCCCAGCGCCCGAGACGTTCTCCCCTGGATGGGCATGGGGAACCCCACCGCGACCCTAATAGAGGATAAGCGGGAGATAATGAATGAATGAATGAAATGGGCGTATCCAAGTGATCAGGGCATATCCCATAATAGCTGCACAGGCTGTGGTGATGTCATTGGTGGTCTCTTTCCTTCAATGCATTTCAAATAGAGAGCCAGTTTTATGGAAAACCGGATGCTGTCCAAGTTCCTATAGTAGGTCCTAGAGGAGGAGCTAAGCAATTTTTTAAGAGTGATAGAAAGTAAACTGAAAGGGCATCAGTCTCTGGTGTCAGCTGGTGGGTGTATCGGCAAATCACTGAGGATTTCAGGTTTGTGGCTGAAAAATTTAATGAGTTACACCCCTTTGAAAATCAAAATTTTCCCATAGAAAGTCAACTAGGCCAAATTTGAAGAGTGATCCTGACAGTTGAAGGAGCTACACCTGTACCACTCAGCACTGACTTACCGACCGATAGAATCTATAGTTCATCTATGTAAATGTAGTTCATCTGTACTGCACTGTGTAAAGCTGCAGGTTTTGTGGCCCCTAGGGCCCCTTTTTCAGTAACATTATTCTTGTGATGTTTATTAAACTAATATTTACAGAATTAAGATTGAATTTACCTTTTTCAGCATCAGCTTCTCTCAGTCGTTTCACTGAAATAAAAACAATAAACAATATAAACATTAACATTTAAAAATACAAATATTTCTCTAACAAATAGACTGTATTACTATTTCACTACGTCAAGAATAAAATAATGATTTGTTAATGTTAATAATAATAATAATAATAATAATAATATTAAAGTTAACAATGTTTTTAACACACTGACATGCTAACACTAAATCCAGATTAGCAGATGAAGCAAAATTTGCTAACAGTAACATACAGACAACAGAAGCAGCTGTTACTAAAACACACACACACTGTCAGTAAGATCCAGCAGGAACTATATAAATATATATAAATAAAACTACCATCAGAATTGGTATTATATCCAATGGTATTATAATCCAAACATGGATTAGGGTCAAGTGAATTTACTTCATATAGAGTGTGTTTGTGTGTGTGAGTGGGTGCCCAGCGATAGATTGGCACCCTGTCCTGAGTATATTTGCCCAGCGCCCAAAACGTTTCCCCCTCCAGCAGAGGATAATAGATGGATGGATCTTCCACTTAATCCTTCCACTTAATCCTCTACTAGGGTCATGGGGGGGGGGGTCCTCATACCCATCCATAGGAGAACGTTTTGGGCGCTGGCCAGGACAGGGTGCCAATCTTTCGGTGGACACACTCACTCACACACACACACACACACACACACACACAAATACACTCTTTATGGGGCAATTTAGAGCATTCAATTTACCTTGAATCCATGTTTCTGGACTGTGGGAGGAAACCAACTACTGTTTGCGAGCATGGAGAGAACATGGAAACTCCACCTAGACTAGGATTCAAACCTGAATCCCCAGCACTGGGCGATGAACGTACTAACCAAGCCACAAGGCCCCGAAATATATAATCATTAATTAATAAAAGGTTTTTTTTAATCAGAGTTTCACAGTTATTAGTGTAATTAAGTTTAATTATGTAATGATTCTACTCAGAAACAGAGCTCACAACAAACTTTTCTTTAAACTTTAAACTAAAACCAATACAATACAATACAATGATGTATAACGTTTTATGTAAAATTCCACAGATCAAAAGCTTCTTTAAAACTCACTCAACATCTGTATTTATATTTTCTCTTAATCATCACATTCTGTAACATCTGTGTGGCTGCAGTATATCTGCCTGTGTGTATTAAATTAGTAGAACACTGAGTACAGGAGAGAATAGTGCAGCAGGAGGATCAGGTTGCTGCTAGTACATATCATAATAATAATAATAATAAGGGTGTTTTTTTCTGTAGTGATCTGATTTTACTTTCTGATTTGAAACTTTTTACGGTTTAAATACTTTAAGAATTTAATTAGGTGGAGTTGTATAGAATATTCATAATGAAAAAATTGTCCTTTACGGTTAAATGATAAATTAATATGGCTAATAGTTTACCTTTCCACATCATAAGACCAAATCCAGCCGAGATGATGATGATCATACATACAACTGAAACACTGATTAAAGCTGCTTTCCATTTAGAGAAGAACTGATCTGTAAAACACAACAAAGTAATGATCCATCCATCCATTATTTTCCGCTTGTCTGGGGTTCGGGTCGCGGGGGCAGCAACCGAAGTAGGGAGACCCAGACCTCCCTCGCCCCAGCCACCTCCACCAGCTCGACTGGGGGAACCCCGAGGCTTTCCCAGATCAGCTGAGAGATATAATCCCTCCAGCGTGTCCTGGGTCTTCCCCGGGGCCTCATTCCAGCCGGACTTGCCTGGAACACCTCCCTAGGAAGGCGCCCAGGAGGCATCCTTACCAGATGCCCGAACCACCTCAACTGGCTCCTTTCAATGCGGAGGAGTAGCGGCTCCACTCCGAGTCTCTCCCGGATGACCGAGCTTCTCACCCTATTTCTAAGGGAGACCCCAGCCACCCGTCGGAGAAAACCCATTTCGGCCGCTTGTATTCGCGATCTTGCTCTTTCGGTCATTACCCAAAGCTCATGACCATAGGTGAGGGTCGGAACGTAGATTGACTGGTAAATCGAGAGCCTTGCCTTGTGGCTCAGCTCTTTCTTTACCACAACAGACCAGTATAGGGTCCGCATCACTGCTGACCCCGCGCTGATCCGTCTGTCGATCTCACGCTCCATCTTACCATCACTCGTCAACAAAACCCCGAGATACTTAAACTCCTCCACTTGAGGCAAGATCTGATCCCTGACCCAGAGAGGACTCTCCACCCTTTTTCGACTGAGAACCATGGCCTCAGATTTGGAGGTGCTGATTCTCATCCCAGCTGCTTCACACTCGGCTGCAAACCGATCCAGTAAGAGCTGAAGTTCGCAGCCTGATGATGCTAACAGGACCACATCGTCTGCAAACAGCAGCGACGTGATCCTCACATCACCAAACCGGACACCCTCCATCCCCTGGCTGCACCTAGAAATTCTGGCCATATAAATTATGAATAGAACCGGTGACAAAGGACAGCCCTGACGGAGTCCAACATTCACTGGAAACAAGTCCGACTTACTGCCGGCCATGCGAACCAAGCTCCTGCTTCGCAAATATAGGGACTGAATGGCCCGTAGTAAGGAGCCATGTACCCCATACTCACGAAGCACCTCCCACAAAATACCCCGAGGGACACAGTCGAAAGCCTTCTCCAGATCCAGAAAGCACATGTAGACTGGTTGGGCAAACTCCCATGAACCCTCGAGGATCCTGGAGAGAGTGAAGAGCTGGTCCAGTGTTCCACGACCAGGACGAAAACCACACTGCTCCTCCTGAATCCGAGGTTCAACTATCAGTCGGACTCTCTTCTCCAGTACCCCTGCATAGACTTTGCCGGGGAGGCTGAGGAGTGTAATTCCCCTGTAATTGGAACACACCCTCTGGTCCCCCTTTTTAAAAAGAGAGACCACCACCCCCGTCTGCCAGTCCAGAGGCACTGCCTCCGATGACCACAAGATCCAGAGCTTTGAGGAACTCCAGGCGGATCTCATCTACCCCAGAAGCCCTGCCACCAAGGAGCCCTCTGACTACATTAGCGACTTTAGCCCCAGTGATGGACAAGCCTCCTCCTGGGTCCTCTGACTCTGCCTCCTCTCCGGAGGGCATATTGGTGGGATTAAGAAGGTCCTTGAAGTATTCCTTTCACCGCCTAATGACGTCCCCAGTCGAAGTCAACAGGGCACCCCCCTACTATATACTGTGTTGGTGGCATACTGCTTTCCCCTCCTGAGTTGCCTGACAGTCTTCTAGGAGCCGACCAAAAGTCACTTTTCAAGGTCTCACCAAACTCGTCCCACACCCGTGTTTTTGCCTCTGCGACGCACGAAGCCGCAAATCGCTTGGCCTGTTGGTACCGGTCAGCTGCTTCTGGAGTCCCACAAGCCAACCATGCCTGATAGGACTCCTTCTTCAGCTTGACGGCATCCCTTACACGGGGTGACCATGTTCGAGGGTTACCGCTACGACAGGTACCAACTACCTTTCGACCACAGCTCCTGTCCGCCGCCTCAACAACGGAGGAACGGAACATGGCCCATTCAGGCTCAATGTGGCTCACGGAGGTGAGAGTTGAACATCTGTCTGACGGGTTCTTCTGCCAGACGTTCCCAGCAAACCCTCACTATACGTTTAGGTCTGCCTGGTCTGACCAGCATCTTCCCCTGCCATCTGATCCAACTCACCACTAGGTGGTGATCTGTTGACAGCTCAGCTCCTCTCTTCACCCGAGTGTCCAAGACACATGGCCGCAAGTCCAATGACACAACTACAAAGTCGATCATTGAACTGCGGCCTAGGGCATCCTGGCGCCATGTGCACTTATGGACACCCTTGTGCTCGAACATGGTGTTCGTGATGGACAAACCGTGATTTGCACAGAAGTCCAACAACTAAACATCACTCGGGTTCAGATCAGAGGGGCCGTTCCTCCCAATCACACCTCTCCAGGTCTCACTGTAATGCCCTAGTAAGACTACAGAGTCTCCAGGGGGAGCACTTTCTAGTACCCCCCCCCCCACAGACTCCAAGAAGGCTGGGTACTCTGAACTGCCATTCGGCGCATAAGCGCAGAAAACAGTCAGTACCCGTTCCCCAACCCAAAGGCATAGGGACGCTACCCTCTTGTCCACCGGAGAAAACCCCAACATGCATGCTTCAAGCCGGGGGCCACGAGAAAGCCCACACCTGCCCGACGCCTCTCGCCATGGGCAACTCCAGAAAAGAACAGAGTCCAGCCCCTCTCAAGGAGATTGGACCCAGAACCCGAGCTGTGCGTTGAGGTGAGCCCGACTATATCTAGCCGGTATCTCTCAACGTCCCGCACAAGCTCAGGCTCCTTCTCTGCCAGTGAAGTGACGTTCCAAGTTCCGAAAGCCAATTTCAGCAACCGAGGATCGCGATGCCCAGGCCCACGCCTCCGGCCACTGCCCGATCCACACTGCACCGAACCGATTACTACCCCCCCCACAGGTGGTGAGCCCATTTGAGGGGGAACCCATGTAACTCCTTCGGGCTGGGCCCGGCCGGGCACCATGGGAAAGTGCCCGACCACCAGACGCTCGCTGACGAACCCCATCCCCGGGTCTGGCTCCAGGGTGGGGCCCCGATAACCCTATATCGGGCAGGGTACCCAGGTTCTTGTTTTTTCTTCTCATAGGGGTTTTACTGGACCACTCTTTGTCTGGCCTGTCACCTAGGACCAATTTGCCTTGGGAGACCCTGCCAGGGGCTTTTTGCCCCAGACAATATAGCTCCTAGGATCATTCAGGCACGCAAACTCCTCCACCACGGTAAGGTGGTGATCCAAGGAGGAGCAAAGTAATGATATCAAATGCATTTTAATATCTCATCTCATTATTTTTATCTTATCCTTATCTTCATCAAGATGGATTCACTCAGAACAGGGCACCGGTCCATTGCTGGGCTCAAACCTCCTCAGGCGGACACACAGTATATAAGGGCAATTTAGAGCATCCAATTCACCTTAAATCATGTTTAGACCAAGGGAAACTCAGATCAGAATTTGTATCTGGAACACCATTTTTACATTTTATAGTTCAATAAATAAAGCAAACAACAGAACAATCAGTTATTTTAGAATAAAACTGTAATTGTGCAGCCAGTAGCCAGCAACTAGTAAGCACTTTCTCCATGGAATAAGTGTCCAAGTTCAAGACCTGCTGGTCTTGTGTGGGAATTAACAAAAATTCAAAGACATAAAACTTTTTACTTGTCATCGGGACTGCACATAATTCACTATGCACTAGAGAACAGATGTCATAAATCCATGGGCCAACGGAATTGGCGTCAACACATATTTACATTCATATAATTACATACACTTACAGATTTTTACTTTTGTTAAATAAAAGTTCAACAAAACTGTAAATTGCCGTCTTTGTTTTTTCTTATATTCTACAAAATGTCTTAATGTTGTTTGTAAATGTTCTGGTTCATGTTGAAGCTTCAGAAATGTTTAAATCTTGGTGTAATAAACTTTTGAGAACCATATATTATGTGTGTTGTGTGACTCACCTAAGACGATGACCTCAGACTCCTTCATGTGATGACGTAGCTTCACTCTGCAGTAGAATCTGTTGGAGGCGCCGCTGGGTACATAGATTCTGTGTTTCACATTGAACAGCTCTCCCTCTCTGTGAGTCTCTGTAGCTCCATCAGTCAGATTGATTCCTTCATTACCCATCCACTGAAGCTCAGGCTCAGGATACCAGCCTTTGGATTCACACAGCAGACTGAATCCTCCAGAAGTCTCATAGTTTTCTAGAGTGATCACTGGATCTGTTCCAACAGCTGTCATCACATCATTTAATACAAATTTATATTTTATATATTTAACGTATGTAACTAATGTAGTGTTAGTGAAGCGCTCTGTTGTAACTCACCTTCAACATTTAATATAATAGTGACAAAATTTCCCCAGGTTGGAGCCTGAATGTCACATGTATAATCTCCATCATCAGAAATTTGAACTTTAGTTAACAGCAGTGAGGCGTTACCTTTCTGAAGCTCCTCTCTAAATAAATTACTTCTCTCTCTGTATGATGTAATTTGGTCAGTATTGATTATTTTATTATTTATGTAGAGATGAACCACTGAGTCCCCCAGGTCTGGCCTAAACCACTTCACACTCATATCCAGAACACTGATACTGGGTTCCATCCAGCAGGGTAGAAAAATGTCAGAACCATGTTCAGCATAAAGAGGAACATCAGGACCAACCACCCGATGATTCTCTACAATGAGAAAACCAGATATAAAAAAGTTTAACTTAAATTAGTATATATTATCGTCAGCAGCATCCAGCTGTGGAAATGTTTAACTTTAGTTTAAATTTTAAATAAGTTTGAAGACAAGAATAAATTACTAATATTATTAAATAAAAGTTTGATGTGTTTATAAAAGTGTTTTAGACAGAAATCTCTGGGGTCATTATTTTAAATTGAAAAACACATGTAATTAAAAATATTATGACATCATAATGCAAAGAGGGTCCTGCACAATAAAGCATTCAGCTCCAGCACTTCTGACTATAACAGCAAGAAAAAAAGAAAAAGAACAGGTCACACAGCAGTGAGCCTCTCTAGATTCTAAAGAGAGCCTTTAATGCTTTACCCTTAAATCAAGAACTTAATTGGAGAACATTGTCATCCCTCTAGAACCAAAAACAAAAGCTTTTAATCAATAACATTTTTCGATTAGGTGGTGTTTGATTACATTATTAATTATTCTAAAGTGCTGTGTGTGAGAGCGAGAGAGACAAAAAAAACTAAAGTAATATTATTTTAATTTTTTCATAAGAAACTAATTTTGAACAGGAAAAATACAAAACAACCATTAAACAATATTAAATGCCACATGGTTGAACATTTTCATCACCAAACAACAGCACTCTTTTAAAACTGTCTTTTAATATCAGTTAAAGAAATGAAGTGTTAATTACGAACAGAATTGTGTTATGTGTAAATAATCCTTATAATCATCCTAATAATATTCCTAATAATAATTCGAATACATCATACTTGGCATTTGGCAAATATGGCATTTTAACAAAGATCCTCCAAGATGCTTCACAGTGCTGCTGTGATGATCTTCTCCACCTTATAAAGTTTATTAATCATTATATTGTTGCATCGTCTTTATCTCTCCATATTCATACTTGGAAGGTTCAGATGTTTTTGTTTAATAAAGCTGGTTACTGTTCTTAACATCCTCCTCAGAAATGACAAACTTATCATGTGATAGCAGTCTTATGCGGTCCTCACTTTAAAATGTCTTCTGATCTGATAGACCATCAGAGGAATATTCACATTTTACTGATAAATACTGCCCTTTCAGACACACTACTATTTGCACATGGTGCTTTCACATACCGTGTAGTATGGTACTATGTGATTTCAGACACAGTCCATGTTTTTAGTGGATGCAGCATCACATTATGCACATCATCATATTTCTGTATTAGATGTCATTGTGTTGATGAATGACAGTGAGATTCTGCAGGTGGAATAATCCAGTCAGAGTTATACTGTCAGTGTTTGTATTGAACAGTGGCGGGTCTTCATAAACTTCTCGTCAGGGCACAAAAATCTCTGAATCACAAACTTAAGTTTATTATATTTTGTCCACGAATACTAATAAATAAAAAATATTTCAAAGAGTCTGCCCGCTTCCTTCAATATTGTTCCCGATGGATGCTCTGCTTCCAGACATGTATTTTTTTATTAAAGTATTTGACAAATGATTTATCTCTGGCATCAAATAATGTTGAAATGTGATTAGTTAAAGGCCTTCAACCTGTTGCTTCAAACAATCAGATTTTAAGTTGGCGACATCAAGGCGCTCTAAAAGGCGTACATTAGGTCAGTGTAATCATGCCCGCTGATTGGATAGGCAGAGATTGTACCGCCTTCTCAATGGAACTAACTCTTTTCAGGAAAAAAAGATGGATTTTGCACAAATAATCAGGATTTTTAGTGTGAGTTCCTGAATTATACTGCAGTTTTTTTTTAGGTTAACATTAGTGACATTTAATGTGTGGCTATATGATGTATCTATCTGAGCTGCAGCAGCTCTCTATGCTGATTTCTGCATAATAAGATGTTTTTATAGCCATAAAATAGTTATTGATAGGTGCATTCATTTAGAAGGAGCATTACTGAAGGTCTAGGTGTGAAATGCATAGCCCACCACTGAAAATGAATTACTGATCTGAATGAATCAGAACCCTGAAGTTGGTTTGGAGTGAAGCAGGAGGAATTAAAAAGTCAGAGGGATTTAACACAGTGTTAGAAAATCTGTTTGTTGATGTTCTGATGTAGGAACTGGATTTTCATCATGTGACTGACTGGATTCACAGATATAAAAGTTCATGTTGAGGAGTAATGTTATGATCTCTGTAGTGAAACTTAACCCTTTATAATAATGAGACTCTTTAAATAAATCAATGCTCTGAAACAATAAAGCAACAAAAGCTCAGATAAATAATCAGTCCTGAACACGATTTATACTTTCTCTTCTACTCAGAATTAATATTTCACTTTAAATAATACAATTATATAAAGTTTTAATGAATTCCTAATTTAACTGTAAACATTTATTATTAGTACATTTTGTTCTGTTCTATGTGGTGAATACATTTAGAATGAAGCAGATAAAAGAAATGAATACAGATCACCTGATGAAGAACAGTGGATGAAAATCATCATCATCATCACACAAACATACTTCATATCTGAAACTACAAAAACAAAAAGATTCAAATGAACATCAGTTCTCAGAGAAAAATCTACAGATAATTGAAACAGTGTTATGTGTTTTAATGATGTTTTGGAGAGGAAGTGACTGTGGCTCAACATCCTGCTGTGTGGTTGTTATACAGTATATATGGACTCTAAATAACTGTTTTATTATTATGAACCAATAGCGGGCACTACTCCCTCCAGATATTCCTTTCATTCTATTGGACTGGCAGTCCTGCAAGATGCCCTCAATGGACATATATAGTTTTCCAATTGTTAGAGTTTTTCCAATTGGTAAATACAGGTCACCTGATCATTAAACAATCTGTACATGGCTGTCCTACACTGTTGATGCTGCCCAGCCGCTCGAGGAGGACGAGTACCCCCCAGAGCCTTGGTCCTTCTAAGGTTTCTTTCTTAAAATAACAACATAACCAGGATTTTTTTTTGCCACTGTTGCTTTGGCCTGTTCATGGGGGGTTTAAAGGCTTACAACACTGTAAAGCTGCTTTTAAATTACTTGAAATTGAAATTACTTAGATAGGCTGATGTGCTCAAAATTAACATTAAGTCCACTTTTTTTTAGAGTAACTAAGTGTATTTATAGTTGTTTTCTATTTAAATTTCTGCTTGTTTGCAGTTGTTTTGTTATTAAGGAGAGGCACTAACTACACTCTTGAGACTAGGGGAAGATTATTTACCCATTTATTTACTCAGCTGTAAAAAGATACTGGTAATAAGATCATTTATTTCAACATTAATGTGGTCTAATATCCAATAAAGAGACAGAAAATCAGAAGTCTATACTAAAAAAGCAAAAGCACATTACTGTTTTACAAGAAACACACGTAACATACCAGAACACAGAACATACCAAACGAAAATATATTGGTTTAAATCACTTGTATTTCAATTGTATCCATCCATCTCTCCTCTCTACTAGGGTCGCCAGGGTGTGTGTGTGTGTGGGGGGGGGGGGGGGGGACGTCCCCATACCCTAGAGAAGAATGTTTTGGGCACTAAGCAGATACACCCAGTTCTGGTCACCAATCTATCACTGGGCTCACACACACACACACACACACACAAACACTCTATATGGGACAATTTGGAACATTCAATTTACCTTGATCCATGTTTTTGGACTGTGGACATGGAGTAAACCCACGCAGGGAGAACATGAAAACTCCACCCAGATTGGGATTCATACTAGGGATCCCCAGCACTGAGGGGCCAACCTCTTGCCACTAATGTCTGCTTACCAATAAGCCACCATACCAGTATTTAAATTCCCAGTAGTAATGAAAAGGCATACATTACACGTATATATCATAATATAAAATATACAGTGGGTTGCAAAAGTATTCATACCCCTTGAACTTTGCCATATTTTGTCACATTACAACCACAAACATAAATATATTTCACTGGAATTTAATGTGAAAGACCAACACAAAGTGGTATACAATTGTGAAGTGGAATGAAAGTTATACATGAATCAACAATTTTTTTACAAATAAAAAACTGAAAAGTGCGATGTGCAAAATTATTCAGCCCCCTTTTCCCTGAGTGC
>JAFMOD010000495.1:129827-144594 GCA_019802435.1 Corydoras maculifer
AGAACGTCTCGGGCGCTGGGCAGATAGACCCAGGACAGGGCGCCAATCCATCGCTGGGCACACACTCACTCACACAGACACACTCTAAATGGGGCAATTTTTGAGAATTCAATTAACTTGATCCATGTTTTTGGACTGTGGGAGGAAACCGGAGAACCCGGAGAAAACCCACGCAGACACGGGGAGAACATGGAAACTCCACCCAGATGGGGATTCGAACCGGGAATCCCTAGCGCTGAGAGGCGAATGTGCTAACCACTAAGCCACTGTGCCCTAATGTATAAATTGTGCCTGTAAATATTTAAAATAAACAAAATTCACATTTAAATACTCATGTCAGCGTTTGAGCTCCACAGTGCAGAGTATAATTGTAATTGGTTGTGTGTTACACTCGCCTACCTTGAACAAAAGCGGCTGCGCAAATGAAGCGCAGAGCCGCAGTGCCGCAGCGCCCTAATGCACTGAAGGGAGCCAGGCACGCAGGTAGCAGAATCAAAGGGATTTATTTTAAAGTTGTAGGGACACCAAAACACACAGAGGTACAAATAACGAGCGAACATAAAACTAGGACCTGCACTAAGGAAGGGGAACACAGGAAATAAATACATAGACACCCGACCATGTGCACAAAACTAAACCAATGAAAAGAAAGAGCTAATTAACCTAATTAACCCATGAACGAAACGTTAATTAACTCAATAAAAAACAGAACAGAAACAACAGAAGAACAGGGGCCCTAGGCACCTTGTTATGAGTCTAGTTCGGATAGAACAGAGGAGATGTTGATGCAAAGCAACAATGGTTTATTAAACCAATCAAACAGCGGCGACCGAGTGGCACGTGACTGAGTAAGTGATCAGTAGCAGGATCACTGGAGCACTCGCTGGATGTCACGTGCGAGCTTAACTAAATTAAGTGTTATTTAGTTACTTTTAGTTACTTTTTTACATTCTCTTTGCTGCTCAGCTACCTTATCGTTATAACATAGCATTTATTCCGCTTTTGATCCCTCACTACTCTCCAAATCGCGGTGTAGTTGCTAGCGTTTTTAGCCGCTAACGCTAGCACTTTCTGCTTACTATCGCGGTCGTTTGCTGCCAACACTGCTGCATTTATTACCTGCTTCGTTTATAAATATTAGCCTATATTTATAAAAGAGCCATCTCCTGATCTGTATCGCAGGATTCAACTGTTCGGATTTTCGGATCGGATTTTATTGGTCTCGACGCTGATCTTCATGAACAGGGTCATGTTAGTAAAGATGTGTCAGGGACCAGTTTAGCCAGCCCGCATGCCACAGGATCAGGTCCTAAATCTCCGGCTTTAGGGCCCTCGCAGCAGGGCGAGTGGGTGACGACCAGGCGACGTACACGTAGAACTGAGCATCATTCTTCTAGGATCCACGTGTCCAATCAGTTTTCCCCACTCAGTGACTCACCCACTGAGAGACCGGTTGCTAAAGGTGCTCTGGTTATTGGCGACTCCCAGCTCAGACACGTGCGAATCGCTACCCCCTTACGGACCCCAGAAACCATAGTCCGGTGCATCCCAGGGGCCAGGGCTCCAGACATCAGGGCGAAACTCAAAGTGCTGGCTAATGCTAAACGCTCATTCTCTAGAATAGTTATCCACGTCGGCACTAATGACGTTCGTCTCAAGCAGTCAAAGATTACTAAGGCTAATGTTAAAGAGGTGTGTGGAACCGCTGCAATGATGTCTGATGAAGTAGTTGTCTCTGGTCCCCTACCAATTAGGCGTGGCGGCGAAACCTACAGCAGGTTATGGTCGCTACGTTGCTCAATGTCTAAGTGGTGCTCAGAAAACAACATTACCTTTATCAATAATTTGTCTACATTTGAGGGAAGGCCTGGCCTTTTGAAATGGGACGGCATCCATCCTTCCCGGGAGGGTGCTGCGCTCATGTCACATAACATAGCCGATAGGGTTTTTTCTACAGATAGGAATAAAAATTGACAATTCAGAGCCAAGGCCAGGCAGCAGAGAGAATGGCCTAACCAACTGCCAGCGAGCTGCCAGGAGTCGTCACCCACAATAACTTGGTTTCATACCATTAAGACAGTTATCAAGTATCGCAGTGAGCAAAAAACAAAAAGAGTCCAAAAAGTGCCAAAAAATCTCATTAATATCAATACAACCTCAAGTAATGTAAGAAACACTTTTAAGTTAAAACTTGGGTTATTAAACATTAGGTCACTTTCATCAAAATCAGCTCTAGTTCAAGAAATAATAACTGATAACTTCCTAAATGTCTTTTGTCTCACAGAGACCTGGATTAGGGCCAATAAATACCTAGCATTAAATGATGCCTCTCCACCTGGTTATACTTATGCTCATAAACCATGTCTTAGTGGACGAGGAGGTGGAGTGGCTAGGATCTATGAAGAAAACATAAATGTAACACTTAATAATAAGTATGAGTCAAAATCCTTCGAAGCTCTTGTACTCAACATAAGCAGCTCATCTGCATTGAAGAATAAATCCAATCTAATGCAACTTATTACCGTATACCGCCCTCCCGGCCCATATACAGAGTTTATTAAAGAATTTGGTGAATTTCTCTCTAACATAGTAATCTCATCAGACAAGGCCTTAATAGTCGGTGACTTCAATGTTCACTTTGAAAACCCACTAGACTCATTTAAATTAGCTTTTGACTCCATCCTAGATTCCATGGGCATTACTTAAAATGTAGTTGGTAAAACACATCGCTGTAAACATACATTAGACTTAGAGGGCATGGTAGCTCAGTGGTCAGGGCGTTGGGCTATCAATCTGAAGGTTGGCGGTTCAAATCCCAGGTTCACTGAAGTTACCAATGTGGGTCCTTGAGCAAGGCCCTTAACCTTCATTGCTCCAAGGATGTTGTGATTAACCCTGTGATCACCTTGAAAGTCGCTTTGGATAAAAGCGTCTGCTAAATGACCAAATGTAATGTAAGTTTTATCACATGGTATTAACATTAATAATTTAACTATTGTCCCACTAAGTGAGGTCATCTCCGATCACTATTTGATAACCTACGATTTAGAAATTGATATTAATCCAGTCATTAAACCGCAATACGATATGAAGCGCACAATTATTCCCTCTACTGCTGCGTCATTCCTACAACATTTACAAGATTTAAACATTAAACCAGCATCAGGACCTGATGAACTTGAAAACACAGCAGAATACCTTAAACACGTGTTTTCTGCAACTTTAGACAGTTTTGCTCCACTTAAACTAAAAACGATTAAAGATAAACGACTCGTTCCATGGTTTAATGATCAAACACGTGCCCTTAAACAAACCACTAGAACCATGCAGCGTAAATGGAGACAAACTAAATTAGAGGTATTTAGGGTTGCATGAAAGGACAGTATGACTGAGTACAAACATGCACTCAATGCAGCAAAGACTAAATATTATTCTGAATTAATGGAGAACAACAAAAACAACCAAAGATTCCTCTTTAGTACCATTGCCAAATTAACTCGAAGTGCTACTGAATCAGATTCACAGATTCACTCACAGTTCAGCAGCAATGATTTCCTGAATTTCTTTAGTGATAAAGTGATAATTGAAAACATAAGACTTAAATCATCTAATGCATCGTGTAATCAACCCTTAATGATTTCTGAAAAATCTAGTGGTGGAGAAAATAATATAGTACAAGAGTTAAATACCTTTAACCCCATATCTAAAAAAGAGCTTGTCTCATTAATTACACAATCAAAGACAACATCCTGTCTGTTAGACCCGATACCTACAAACCTGCTTAAAGACCTCCTACCCAATATTACAGAGCCTTTTATAAACATTATAAATTCATCACTTAAAATAGGCTGTGTCCCCAAAAATCTGAAGTATGCAGTCATTAACCCATTACTTAAAAAACCTAATTTAGATCCTCTAATGCTGTCCAACTATAGACCAATATCCAACCTTCCTCTTGTCTCTAAAATCCTAGAAAAAATTGTGTTTAATCAGCTGAATCGCCATCTTCTAGCTAATAACGTTCATGAAGTTTTTCAGTCAGGTTTTAGGTCTCATCATAGCACTGGGACAGCCTTAATTAAAGTCGTTAATGACTTAATAATGTACTCTGATAATAACCAAATCTCTTTTCTTGTATTATTAGACCTTAGTGCAGCCTTTGACACTATAGACCATAACATCTTAGTTGATAGATTAGAAAACACTCTGGGCATTACAGGATCTGCACTCCAATGGTTTAAATCCTACCTGACAGATCGATATCAATTCACCTGTGTTAACAACCAATGTTCTGATCTCACTAAAGTTAAATATGGTGTCCCACAAGGGTCAGTTCTGGGTCCACTCCTATTTGCATTATATATGCTTCCATTGGGATCAATTATTCGTAAACATGGAATCAGTTTCCACTCATATGCAGATAATACACAGTTATATGTTTCAGCTAACCCTAATGATGGTCGTTCAGTCAGTAAGCTCGAGGACTGCATCCAAGATATTAAAATATGGATGTCAAAAAACTTCCTACTGCTAAATTCTGATAAAACAGAGTTTCTGATAGTTGGACCCAAGGACAAAATTAACAAAGCTTCTAACACTATGTTAAACCTTGATAACTCTTTAATTAGACCCAGTTCATCTGTAAATAATCTTGGTGTCATTATTCATTCAGATCTCTCCTTTACAGAGCACATTAGCAATATTACTAGAATTGCATTTTTTAACCTTCGTAACATTTCAAAGCTACGAAATATCCTCTCCCTCCAAGATGCAGAAAAACTAATTCATGCTTTTATTACCTCAAGGTTAGATTATTGTAATTCACTTCTGACAGGATGTTCGAATAAATCATTACAGAAATTACAACTTGTGCAAAAAGCTGCAGCTAGAGTTTTAACTAAAACCAGAAAGTTTGATCATATCAGTCCTGTGTTATCAAACTTGCACTGGCTACCAGTTAAGTTTCGTATTGAGTACAAAATTTTATTGATAACATAAAATTCTACATAAGCAGGCTCCACAGTATCTGAGTGAGCTGATTCAATCGTACAAGCCAACACGTGAGCTCCGATCTCAAGGTGCTGCTCTACTCTTAGCTCCTAGAATAAATTAAATTACTGCTGGTGGAAGAGCGTTCTCCCACAAGGCTCCTCAACTTTGAAATAGCCTTCCAGTTACTGTTCGTGATTCTGGATCACTATTAATCCTTAAGAATAAATTAAAAACACATTTATTTAATCTTGCGTTTAATTAATCCCCTGTAGATAAAGATGTAGATCTCAGGCTTGGCTGTGTTGGGGGGGTAATCTGTGATCAGTGTATGCTGGCGTTTCACCACTTCACCCACCTCATCGTTAATGGGGGGGGGGGGGGGGTGGCGCTAAAATGATGCTGTTCTGGGGCGTCATCTCATCTATGTAGAGCCTGCAGTATCTGCCTCTTTTAGTTATGCTGCTCCAGTCAGTGATGCCGGAGTCACATACTGCACTGTGTCAATAAATTACTTATTAATTAAACTCCGTGCTTTATTATTAGCTCTAACTGCCTTCCTTGTCTGTTTCTTTTGAGGTGTGACCGGCTTCCTGGAGATCTTCATCCATGGCTCTGCTGACGAATACTGGATGGATCCTGAATATTAATTGGACTGGCGGTCCTGCAGGACACCCTTAATGGACTCACATATAGTTTTCCAGTTTTTAGTTTTTCCATTTGTTTAATATTTGTACATTCCTGTCCTACATTGTTATTGCTGCCTGGCCGCTCAAGGAGGATGAGTCTCCCACTGAGTCTTGGTCCTCCCAAGGTTTCTTCCTTGAATAACAACATAAAAGGGAGTTTTTTCTTGCCACTGTCGCTTCAGCTTGCTCTTTGTGGGTTTAAAAGCTTTTCATTCTGTAAAGCTGCTTTGTGACAATGTACTGTTGTAAAAAGCGCTATATAAATAAATAACTTGACTTGACTTGACGTGCTTAGCTTGAGTACCAGGACTGGCAGCGAACCTGGTATCAAACAAAAGAGAACAGAAAAACACAAACCAACACCAAACACAAAATATAAATACCGGGGAATAGATAAAACAAAGAGAATATGAAAAAGCGTGAAAGGAGGAGCTAAATAGAATAGGAATAGGATAGAGGAGGTGAAATGCTGGACGAGGCGGTAACCAGGGAGAACCAAGGGTAGATGACGGGTGAGGAAACACACCGACGGGAACCTGGAACCGGCAGACAGAGAAGTGGTTAATATTAGTTTGGTGAAATGTGTTATGCACACCAATAGTGGAGAGCTTAGTAAGTGACAGTGAGAAAGTGTTAGGGATTCTAAACATAAAAGACGGACACGGACTTTCCTTCCAAACGCCACTCACACACAGGATCCTAAAATAAGGGAAGGAGAGAAAGGATGGGGACGAGGGAAAGGGAGAGAGAGAGGACGAGAGGTCGGTGGAAGCGGAAAACAGAGAGAGAGGAACACTACTACTAAACACACTCGAAATCGCACTCACCCAACGGAGACCAAAACACGGAAGTACACAAAGAAAGACTGCAGAGAATATCACTCGGATAACGCTCAGTAATGACGTGGAACAACCAATACTTCGCGCCCGACTAGTGAAATGGAAAGCCTTATAAAGGAAAGAAAGAACCCGGAAACAATGAACCTCACCTGGTGCACGGAGAACATGCGCTTATAAGTAGGCGGGGCTAGGGGAACGCGCCGCAGCGCTGCGGTCTCTGACATAGCCCCCCCTCCCAAGGTCGTCATGGGGGAGCCAACGGGGACAACAGTAGACGGCCTCGTGGAACTAGCTAGGGAAGAACAGGAACGGGAGCTACGGGTCATTTTACTGGGCCGTGAGGATTCTTTGGGGGAGGCGTCAGCGGAGGAGGAGGTACAACAGGGGCCGGATGGGACGGTGGGAGAGGTACCTCTGGGGGGGGCTGGGAGCGGGTATGAGCCCTAGGTCTACCGGACCGGAAACGGGGAGGTCTACCTCTCTGGGAAGAGGAATGGGATGGTCTACCTCTTTGGGAAGAGGAACGGGAAGGTCTGCCTCGGGGTCGGGGAGCAGGGCATTGGGGGTGCGTCAGGTGAAATTGGTCGAGTAGAGTCTTGTCCAGTATGTCAGTCCGCTTAGTCCAAGATCTCTCCTCAGGTCCGTAACCCTCCCAATCTAGAAGATACTCCAGTCCAGAGTCAGTCCTGCGTGAGTCCAGTATCTTGTCAATGGTGTAAAGGGGCCGGTCATAGGGAAGTTATTGGGTAAGTTGCTGGTGGGGCTGTGAGTCAAGGGGGCCGGGAGTGAAGGGTTTAAGGAGGGAAACGTGAAGTGAGATTCTGAGTCGGGGAGGGAGCTGTAGGGTAACAGTCACGTCATTAATTCTTTTGATGATAGTGTAGAGACCGATGAATCTGGCGTTGAATTTCCTACAGCCCGGGATGCGCAAGTCCTTGGTGGACAGCCAGACTTGGTCCCCGATCTGATCTTGGTCTCCCATACGTCCTCGCTTTTCCGGAACCATTCATCTACCGCCGGGGCATTGGAAGGAGTGGTGTCCCAGGGGGCAAAGGGAGGTAGGAATCCAAGGATGCATTGGAATGGAGTGAGGGCCGTGCTGGAACTTCTGAGGGAGTTCTGGGCTATTTCGGCCCATGGAAGGAACGTGGCCCAGTGATGAGGGTGCTTCTGGCAGTAGGTACGGAGGAATTCGCAGAGTTCTTGGTTAGCCTCTTCACACTGCCTGTTACTCTCAGGGTGGCAACCTGAAGTGAGGCTGATAAAGGCCCCCAGCTTTTTGATGAAGGCCTCCCAGACGGCAGATATCCGATATGATGTCCTCTGGGAGACCAAAATGTCGAAAGACCTCATTGAACAAGGCATCCGCCATCTGGAACGTTGAGGGCAGTGTGGGCAAGGCGATGAATTTCACCCCCTTGGAGAAACGATCCACCACCGACAGGATGGTGGTGTTCCCTTTGGAGATGGGGAGATCGGTGATGAAATCAACCGCAATGTGGCTCCAGGGGCGGTGTGGGACAGGTAAGGGCTTAAGTTTCCCAGCAGGCAGAGAACGGATGGACTTGGAGGCCGCACATGTGGCGCACGAGGCGATGACCCTGTTGATATCGGTCCGCATGGCGGGCCACCAGTACTTGTGCCGAATCTTGTCCATAATGCGTTTCACCCCGGATGGCCCGAGCTGGTATTAGTGTGAACCCAGGAGATGAGTTGTTGCCGGAATTGTAGCGTAACATAGATCTTGTTGGAGGGGATCTTCAACCTATTAGGTGGGGGTTCCCTCTGGTTCATCTCCTGGATCTCATCGTCCATCTCCCAGGAAATGGTCTGGGCGAACACACTGGGTGGCAGAATGGATTTGACCGGGGGTTCAGCCTTGTCCTGATCCTCGAACTTGCGGGAAAGGATGTCTGCCTTAGCGTTCTCCTTGCCCGGTCGGTAAGTAACAGTGAAATCGAACCTGTTGAAAAATAGGGACCACCGGGCTTGTCGGGCGTTGAGGCGAGGTGCAGACTTCAGGAACTCAAGGTTGTGGTGGTCCGTAATGACTTGAACAGGGAACTTAGCGCCCATAAGCCAATGTCGCCATTCTTTGAAAGCCAGCTTAATGGCGAGAAGTTCCCAATTTCCTACGTGGTAGTTCTGCTCAGCCGGCGTAAGTTTGCGTGAGTAGTAGGCGACGGGGTAAAGTCACGGAGGCTCGCCTTGCCGTTGGGAAAGGATCCCACCGATGCCCAGGGAAGAGGCGTCGACCTCTACCACGAAAGGAAACTCGGGGTCCAGATGGGCGAGCACCGGGGCAGTGGTGAACGCCTTTTTGAGTCTCCTAAATGCTGCTTCGGCCTTTTCTGACCACATCAGCTTTTTGGGTTTACCCCTTAGTAGACTGGTGAGGGGCAGTACGGTTTGGCTGAAGGACCTTATGAATCGTCGGAAAAGGTTTGCAAATCCCAGGAAATTCTGCAGATCTTTGACGGTGTCTTCCACTCCAGTACCGCTTTGACCTTGCTGGGGTCCATCTGAATGCCATGATCGTTGATGATGTACCCCAGGAAAGCGATTTCTTTCAGGTTGACCTCACACTTCTCCGCCTTGACATACAATCTATGCTCCAGTAGCCATTCAAGCAAGTAGCCTTGCTGAACACCATAGCGAGGTCCTGGAACTCGGGAGGGATGTTAGGAGGTAGATGATCCATAGTGGACCTGGTAGTTGCCACCATCTTGCCACCGGTAGTTGCCACGAGCGATGTCAGACAGTGGGTGTGGCAGCGCGGAGACCAGGCCAGGATAGCCAGGGGGTCCCAGGTCAGATAGGGATTGTGGTCGCGCAGCCACGGTTGACCTAGTATGACAGGGGAGATAGTGGCAGACATGATGAAGAGACTCCGCCTCTCACAGTGGAGCCTCCCTAGACGTAGGGAGATGGGGGCGGTGCGGTGGGTGATGCTCCCCACGGTCTTGCCGTTGACTCCCGATATTCTCAGCGGCGTCTTGATGGGAACCGTGGGCACCCGGAGCTTCTGCACCAGTTTCTGGTCGATGAAGTCCCCCTCAGAACCTGAGTCAATCAGTGCTGCTACCAAGCACACATTACACTTGTGACTGAGTTGCATAGAAATGCGTGCACTGACTTTATGAGTGGGCTGGAGTGTGCTCACCTGAGGGGGCATGTGGCTTCTGGGAGACTCCTTGGACCTCTTCTCTTCTCTAGGGGTCTCCACCTGTCTCACAGTTCTCACGGGGCATTTTAAACGTTGGTGTCCCGCTTCTCCACAATACAGACAAAGTCGGTGCTGGACCCGCTCACTCTTTTGTATCATAGTGAGACGGGATCGTCCGATCTCCATGTCCTCCTGGTCAGGGGTGGTGGTGGGTTGACGCGGCTGGCTAGGAGGAGGGTGGTGAAAGATCGGCGCATCATGGAAGTCCAGCTGAATCACTAGCTCAACGACTTCCTACAGACTCATGTGAAGAGAGCGGTAGACGAGTTCTCTCTGCATCGTGGGATAAAGACCGGCCTTGAAATGGGAAATAAGCGCTACATTGTTCCAACCGCTCAAGGCTGCCAGCATGCGGAACTGGAAGGCGTACTCCGCAATGCTCTTTCCTCCTTGTCTGAGTCTGTTTAGCTCGTCCCTGGCTGAGACGCCATGTCGAGGGTGGTTGAATACGCTGCAAAATGCTGAAAGGAAAAGTTGAAGGTCAGAGACCTCAGGACCGTTGGCCTGCCAGATGGCCGTAGCCCAGGTGGATGCCGCACCCATGAGCCTGGAGATAAGGAAGGCTATGGCGTTGCGGTCCGGGATGGGTGGTCTGCTGGTAAGGAACAAAGAGAATTTTAATAGGAACTCCTCACAGCTCTCAGGGTCCCCTGAATATAATGTCAGTTCAGGAATGGGGATCATCGTGGCAGGTAGTGTGGTAACCGGAGCGGGTGCCCCCACTGCGAGGTTCTGGACCTGCTGGGTGAGTGTTTGAATCGCCTGACCCTGAGCATCGAGCTGTTGTAGAAGCCGCTGGATTAGTTGTTCTGCCGTCACCATAGTGACGAAGTATTCTGTTATGAGTCTGGTTCGGATAGAACAGAGGAGACGTTGATGCAAAGCAACAATGGTTTATTAAATCAATCAAACAGCGGCAACCGAGTGGCACGTGACTGAGTAAGGTAGCAGGATCACTGGAGCACTCGCTGGATGTCACGTGCTTAGCTTGAGTACCAGGACTGGCAGCGAACCTGGTATCAAGCAAAAGAGAACAGAAAAACACAAACCAACACCAAACACAAAATATAAACACCGGGGAATAGATTAAACAAATAAAATGGGAATAAGCGTAAAAGGAGGAGCTAAATAGAATAGGAATAGGATAGAGGAGGTGAAGTGCTGGACGATGCGGTAACCAGGGAGAACCGAGGGTGGATGATGGGGGAAGAAACACACCGACGGGAACCTGGAACCGGCAGACAGAGAAGTGGTTAATATTAGTTTGGTGAAATGTGTTATGCACACCGATAGTGGAGAGATTAGTAAGTGACAGTGAGAAAGTGTTAGGGATTCTAAACATAAAAGACGGACACGGACTTTCCTTCCAAACGCCACTCACACACAGGATACTAAAATAAGGGAAGGAGGGAAAGGACGGTGACGAGGGAAAGAGAGAGAGGGAGGACGAGAGGTCGGTAGAAGCAGGGAACAGAGAGAGAGGAACGCTACTACTAAACACACTCGAAATCGCACTCACCAACGGAGACCAAAACACGGAAGTACACAAAGAAAGACTGCAGGGAATATCACTCAGATAATGCTCAGTAATGACGTGGAATGACCAATACTTCGTGCCCGACCAGTGAAACAGAAAGCCTTATAAAGGAAAGAAAGACCCCAGAAACAATGAACCTCACCTGGTGCACGGAGAACGCGTGCTGATTAGTAGGCGGGGCTAGGGGAACGCGCCGCAGCGCTGCGATCTCTGACACACCTGTTGCAGTGTGTTGTAATTTGATAGAAATCCAATCTGACTTCTTCTCAGGACGTTGTGTTCTGTAAAGAAGTTTAAAATCCTGAGTTGATGAGATCAGATTAATAACTTCCTCAGATTACTGCTGACACAGATGCCCCACTGATTATTAAGATCAATTATTAAGATTTATCTCCACTTTTATAGATTGGTGTTATAAGACCTTGGTTCCATATTTCAGAGAAGGAACCCACTCTTGGAACCAGAAAACAAATATTCTCTCTCTTTTCACACACACACAATCACACACTTTTCACTAAGCGTATATTCATTCTCTTTTTCTCACTGTCACAAACATCAGTATGTATGCACAGGCACACACAAATGCACACACACACACACACACACACACACACACACACGCACACACACACACACACACACACACACACATACACGCATACACACGCACACACACACACACTCTAAAGTGTGAATTTGTGTGTTAGCAGGTGTGTGTCTGCGCATTTGTGTGCATAAATATCGTGTGTAGGAGAGAGACAGTGTGTGTGTTTGAGAAAAAATGTGTGCGTCAGTATGTGTGCATGTATATGAGTGCATGTGTGATGTTACCTCAGTATGTTCAGTGTACACTCTGGTTGTGTCAGTGCAGTACAGAGAGACTTCACTCCTGAATCCTTCAGTTTATTGTCACTTAGTTGCAGTTCTATCAGACTGCACGAACCAGAACTGAGAACTGAAGATAGAACTGAACAACTTTTACCTGATAGAGAACAATAACTCAACCTGAGAGAGAAATAATGATACATCAGAACTACAACATTACACACACAAAAAAACATTCTCTCTCTCTCTATCTCTACCCCCCCTCCCCCCCACACAAACACACACTTTACACATACAACTCTCTCTCTCTCTCTTTATGCATGAGAGGTCGTGAACGGGCGTTGTGTGTGAGTGAGTTTGCTGGGTGAGTGAGCTTTTTTTTTTTTTTGTCTTTTATGTTTGAGTGTGTTTCAGCTTTAGTAAAGATGTGTGGTTTTAGGTTGAATTGTGTTTGGAGGGTGCCGTATAAATAGAGCATGTGCAGGGATAGGCTGAGGGTGCAGATGGACAGATGGTCTGGTTGGAGGGTGCTGTTTAAATAGAGGATGTGCAGGGATAGGCTGAGGGTGCAGATTGACAGACGGTCTGGTTGGAGGGTGCTGTATGAATAGAGGATGTGCAGGGTTAGGCTGAGGGTGCAGATGGACAGATGGTCTGTTTGTAGGGTGCTGTATAAATGTGTGTGTGTGTGTGTGTGTGTGTGTGTGTGTGTTGTTACCTCAGTATGTTCAGTTTACACTCTGGTTGTGTCAGTGCAGTACAGAGAGACTTCACTCCTGAATCCTTCAGTTTATTGTGACTCAGTTCCAGTTCTATCAGACTGCAGGAACCAGAACTAAGAACTGAAGATAGAACTGAACAACTTTTACCTGATAGAGAACACAAACTCAACCTGAGAAAGAAATAAAGATACATCAGAACTACAACATTACACACACACAAACAATTAAGTTCAAGGTCAAGTTATTTATTTATATAGCGCTTTTTACAACAGTACATTGTCACAAAGCAGCTTTACAGAATGAAAAGCCTTTAAACCCCCAAAGAGCAAGCCAAAGCGACAGTGACAAGAAAAAAACTCAATTTTTTGTTGTTATTTAAGGAAGAAACCTTGTGAGGACCAAGACTCAATGGGGGTCTCATGCTCCTTGAGCGGCCAGGCACCAACAACAATGTAGAACAGCCATGTACAGATATTTAACAAATGGAAAAAACTAACAACTGGAAAACTAAATGTAAGTCCATTGAGGGCATCCTGCAGGACCGCCAGTCCAATTAATATTCAGGGTCCATCTAGTATTAGTCAGCAGAGCCATGGATGAAGATCTCCAGGGTGCCGGTCACACCTCAAAAGAAACATACAAGGAAAGCAGTTAGAACTAATAATAAAGCACGGCATTTAATTAATAAGTAATTTATTGACACAGTGTAGTATGTGACTCCGGCATCACTGACTAGAGCAGCATAACTAAAAGAGGCATATACTGCAGACTCTACACAATTGAGATGGCGCCCCAGAACAGCATCATTTCAGCGCCACACCCCCCCATTAATGATGAGGTGGGTGAAGAGGTGAAACGCCAGCATACACTGATCGCAGATTACCACCCCAACACAGCCAAGCCTGAGATCTGCATCTTTATATACAGGGGATTAATTAAACGCAAGATTAAATAAATGTGCTTTAAATTTATTTTTAAAGATTAATAGTAATTCAGAATCACAAACAATAACTGGAAGGCTATTCCAAAGTTGAGCAGTAATTTTATTTATTCTAGGAGCTAAGAGTAGACCAGCACCTTGAGATCGGAGCTCACGAGTTGGCTTATACGATTGAATCAGCTTACTCCGATACTCTGGAGCCTGATTATGTAGAATTTTATATGTTATCAATAAAATTTTGTAATCAATACAAAACTTAACTGGTAGGCAGTGTAAATTTGATAACACAGGACTGATATGATCAAACTTTCTGGTTTTAGTTAATAATTTAGGTAATAAAAGCATGAATTAGTTTTTATGTATCTTGGAGGGAGAGGATATTTCGTAGCTTCGAAATGTTACGAAGGTGAAAAAATGCAATTCTAGTAATATCGCTAATGTGCTTTGTAAAGGACAGCTCTGAATCAATAATGACACCGAGATTATTTACAGATGGTCTAATTAAAGAGTTATCAAGGTTTAACATAGTGTTAGAAGCTTTGTTAATTTTGTCTTTGGGTCCAACTATCAGAAACTCTGTTTTATCAGAATTTAGCAGTAGGAAGTTTTTTGACATCCATATTTTAATATCTTGGATACAGTCCTCGAGCTTACTGACCGAACGACCATCATTAGGGTTAGCTAAAATGTATAACTGTGTATTATCTGCATATGAGTGGAAACTGATTCCATGTTTACGAATAATTGATCCCAATGGAAGCATACAGTGGGTTGCAAAAGTATTCATACCCCTTGAACTTTTCCATATTTTGTCACATTACAACCACAAACATAATTATATTTCACTGGAATTTAATGTGAAAGACCAACACAAAGTGGTATACAATTGTGAAGTGGAATGAAAGTTATACATGAATCAACAATTTTTTTACAAATAAAAAACTGAAAAGTGCGATGTGCAAAATTATTCAGCCCCCTTTTCCCTGAGTGCAACCAATTA
>JAFMOD010000495.1:144618-243664 GCA_019802435.1 Corydoras maculifer
GGCTGAATAATTTTGCACATCGCACTTTTCAGTTTTTTATTTGTAAAAAAATTGTTGATTCATGTATAACTTTCATTCCACTTCACAATTGTATACCACTTTGTGTTGGTCTTTCACATTAAATTCCAGTGAAATATATTTATGTTTGTGGTTGTAATGTGACAAAATATGGAAAAGTTCAAGGGGTATGAATACTTTTGCAACCCACTGTATATAATGCAAATAGGAGTGGACCCAGAACTGACCCTTGCGGGACACTTTAGCAAGATCAGAACATACAACACAGGTAAATTGATAACGATCTGTCAGGTAGAATCTAAACCACTGGAGTGCAGATCCTGTAATGCCCACAGTGTTTTCTAATCTGTCAACTAAGATGTTATGGTCTATAGTGTCAAAGGCTGCACTAAGATCTAATAATACAAGAAAAGAGATTTGGTTATTATCAGAGGACCTTAATAAGTCATTAACGACTTTAATTAAGGCTGTCTCAGTGCTATGATGACACCTAAAACCTGACTGAAAAACGTCATGAACGTTATTAGCTAGAAGATGGCGATTCAGCTGATTAAACACATTTTTTTCTAGGATTTTAGAGACAAAAGGAAGGTTTGGTATTGGTCTATAGTTGGACAGTATTAGAGGATCTAAATTAGTTTTTTTAAGTAATGATTTAATGACTGCACACTTCAGATTTTTGGGGACATAGCCTATTTTAAGTGATGAATTTATAATGTTTATAAAAGGCTCTGTAATATTTGGTAGGAGGTCTTTAAGCAGGTTTGTAGGTATCGGGTCTAACAGAAAGGATGTTGTCTTTAATTGTGTATTTAATGAGACAATCTCTTTTTTAGATATAGGGTTAAAGGTATTTAACTCTTGTACTATATTATTTTCTCCACCATTAGATTTTTCAAAAATCATTGAGGGTTGATTATTGGTTACACAATGCATTAGATGATTTAAGTCTTATGTTTTCAATCTTATCACTAAAGAAATTCATTAAATTGCTGCTGAACTGTGAGTGAATCTGATTCAGTAGCACTTCAAGTTAATTTAGCAATGGTACTAAAGAGAAATCTTTGGTTGTTTTTGTTAGACTTTGGTTGTTTTGTTTTCTAAGGTTTTAGAAAATGTGTTAAAAGTATTCCGCTGTGTTTTCAAGTTCATCGGGTCCTGATGCTGGTTTAATGTTTAATTCGGGTAAATGTTGTAGGAATGACGCAGCAGTAGAGGGAATGATTGTACGCTTCATATCTTATTGCGGTTCAATGACTGGATCAAGATCAATTTCTAAATCGTAGGTTATCAAATACTGATCGGAGATGACCTCACCTAGTGGGACAATAGTTAAATTATTAATGTTAATACCATGTGATAAAACTAAGTCTAATGTATGTGTATAGCGATGTGTTTTACCAACTACACTTTGAGTAATGCCCATGGAATCTAGGATGGAGTCAAAGGCTTATTTAAATGAGTCTAGTGTGTTTTCAAAGTGAACGTTGAAGTCACCGACTATTAAGGCCTTGTCTGATGAGATTACTATGTTAGAGAGAAATGCACCAAATTCTTTAATAAACTCTGTATATGGGCCGGGAGGGCGGTATATGGTAATAAGTTGCATTATATTGTATTTATTCTTCAATGCAGATGAGCTGCATATGTTGAGTACAAGAGCTTCGAAGGATTTGACTCATGCTTATTATTAAGTGTTACATTTATGTTTTCTTTATAGATAGCCACTCCATAGCCACTCCACCTCCTCGTCCACTAAAGATGTGGTTTATGAGCATAAGTATAACCAGGTGGAGAGGCATCATTTAATGCTAGGTATTCATTGGCCCTAATCCAGGTCTCTGTGAGACAAAAGACATTTAGGAAGTTATCAGTTATTATTTCTTGAACTAGAGTGGATTTTGATGAAAGTGATCTAATGTTTAATAACCCAAGGTTTAAATTAAAAGTGTTTCTTACATTACTTAAGATTGTATTGATATTAATGAGATTTTTTTGGCACAATTTTTGGACTTTTTTTTTGCTCACTGCGATACTTGATAACTGTCTTAATGGTATGGAGCCTAGTTATTGTGCGTGACTCCTGGCACTTCGCAGTTAGTTGGTTAGGCCATTCTGTCTGCTGCCTGGCCTTGGCTCTGAATTGTCAATTTATATTCCCATCTGAAGAAAAAACCCTATTGACTATATTATGTGACATGAGCGCAGCACCCTCCCGGCGAGGATCGATGCCGTCCCATTTCAAACGGCCAGGCCTTCCCTCAAAGGTAGACCAATTATCAATAAAGGTAATGTTGTTTTCTGAGCACCACTTAGACATCCAGCAACGCAGCGACCATAACCTGCTGTAGGTTTCGCCGCCACGCCTAATTGGTAGGGGACCAGAGACAACTACTTCATCAGACATCATTGCAGAGGTTCCACACACATCTTTAACATTAGCCTTAGTAATCTCTGACTGCTTGAGACGAACGTCATTAGTGCCGACGTGGATAACTATTCTAGAGAATTAGCGTTTAGCATTAGCCGGCACTTTGAGGTTCGCCCTGATGTCTGGAGCCCTGGCCCCCACCACGTGACACTGTGACCAATTTTTGCCATTGTGAATGATTATGTGCCTTTTAACCCTGTCTTATCTGGTCCAGTCGGCCAGAGCACTCTGACTCTGGGGTGGTCCGCTGTTTTCACTTCTTTATGCTGCTAGAGTCTCTGAGCAGCCACTGGGGGCAAACTAGCTCTAGCAGACAGAGACAGCGCGTGGTGGTGGGCGTTTCACTGGCCAGACAGTTGCCAGCGCTCTCTGCGTTAAGACTGAGAATTGTGTGTGTGTGTGTGTGTGTGTACACTTCGTTTCTGCCACTCGCATTAGCATGGTTAAAGTCAGCAAACACGCGTTGGATGTTTCTGTTTTTTTTTGTTCGGGGGCCGAGCTTTCCAGAAATTGTGATTAGTGCGCTTGCGCACAGACATTGTACATTACGCGCGCACCTTTATGTTCGCGTTAATTGTAGCATAAACAATTGGTGTTGAAGCGCGCTCCGTCCTAGGTTTTGTTTTATTTAAACTTCTTTGCTTTCCAGCTTCCGAGGTTTCGGTAGGCTCCTTAGTTGACTTATAATACCGCTGTTTCAGCGTGATTTATTTTTTTTCGTTACTGTGCCCTTCAGCATTCCTTTGGAGTTTGGTACGTCAGCATTCCAAGGCTCATGTGGTACAACGGTGACGTTCTCGGTCACCATGTCGCATGTCCTGAGTTTGATCCCCGTGAAGAACATTATTATATTATATTACACCTATATTTTACACACATTTTAATTTGCTCTTATTTTCACCTTTATTATTTCTGGGCACCTGGTAATAATCAACCAAGGGGCTTCCACTACGTCTGTAAATTGCTTCCTCCTATCCCATCACCCTAAAAAGTACAGTGCGACCAGTATGGAGGCAGCGGACTTTAAGTTGTTTCAGGAAGCCTTGCAGCAACAGGGGGCAGCCATCGGCCGACATGAGCAGTTGTTGAAGCAAGTAGCCCAGCAACTCACCCTCATGACTCAACGACAAATTGAGGCCGCTGCTTCGGTGCCCCAACCTTCGGGCGTCTCCAGGGGCATCAACATCTTGGGCCCCGGAGGTATACATTTCCCCTCCTGAACGTTTTGCTGGAGAGGCAGATAAATGTACATTTATCAATGTGTTTACAAATGTATGTTTTTGCTGAAATGCTCGTTGAGTATCGAGCAGCAGTCATCACGTTTCCCCACAGAGCGAGCTAAGGTAGCGTTCATGATTTCCCTTCTTATGGGTAAGGCATTGACCTGGCATTGACCTCCCTCCCTGTGGGAGGCGGATGCGCGTGAATGTGCGAGCAAACAGGCTTTCCGCCACACACTCCGGCGAACATCTTATAACCCCAAGGAGGGTAGGAATGTGGCTGCTCGCCTCCTTTCTTTGATGCAGGGAACTCGCTCCGCAGCCGATTATGTCATAGATTTTAGGACAGTAGCGGCCGAGAGCATGTAGAACGAGCCAGTATTAGTGGGTATTTTTGAAAAGGGGTTGAGCGAGCGTATGAAGGATGAGCTCGCTTCCCGGGACCCGCCAGACAGTTTAGATGAGATGTACGAGCTCTGTATAAGGCTTGACACCCAAATTTGGCAGCGGGCCCGGGAGAGAATAAATCACCCCAAGGCCTCCATGGGCCAACCTCGCTGGCACTCACCACACCGCTATCATGCAGCACCCCATAGGGGGCCAGAAGCCATGCAGCTAGGGGGAACTGAAGATTCGGGCTCACGATTAGCGAGAAATGCAGGGGCCAGACCCCGTCAGGGGCCTAGGCCGTATTCCAAATTCCCCCGCTGGTGTTATTGTAGAGGGAACTCTGTCATGGGGAGTAACACCCCACTCCCGAGTGTTTGCCTTTGTGGACTCAGGGGCAGGTGGCAATTTAGTTGACGAGGGTCTGGTCAGATCTCTAAGATTGCTTACTGAGAACTTGTCAGAGCCCATACCAGTTCGGGCCCTAGATGGGTGGATGCTGGGAGCAGGTCCCATTACGCATGCCACTCACCCAGTCCATCTAGACATTAAGGGTCACTGGGAGACTCTTCGACTATTTGTCATCAGAGTTCCCAATTTTCTGTTGATCTTAGGTTTTCCTTGTCTCGCCCAGCACAATCCTCAGGTCGATTGGTAGACACGTTCCATCTATGGGCGGGCCCCACGCTGTCAGGAGGCCTGTTTTCTCCCCGGAAACCACAAACAACCTAATATGGAGGAACCCTGTGACCTTTTTAAGGTTCCTCACTACTACCATGACTTTGGAGAGACCTTTAGTAAGAGCAGTGCCCTGACCCTTCCTCCACATAGACCCTATGACTTCATAGGCCCTATGCCATCAACCTGCTGCCTTGTACCACACCACCACGGGGCAGACTGTTTTCCTTGAACCCCGCTGAACGCACAGCCATGGAAAACTATGTAATGGAGGCCCTGGAACAGGGTTTCATCCGACAGTCATTACCGGCAGGGGCAGGGTTTTTTTTTTTGTTAAGAAAAAGGATGGCACCTTTCGTCCATGCATAGACTACCGTGCTCGTAATGCTATCACTGTGAGGGACAGCTACCCTCTGCTTCTTATGGCCACACGGTTTGAGGCTCTGCAGCAGGCGTCCATCTTTACTAAGCTGGACCTGCGCAGTGCCTACAACCTTATCTGTATACGGCAGGGGGACGAGTGGAAGATGGCATTACTGACCCCAACCGGTCATTATGAATATCGGGTAATGCCCTTCGGCTTGATGAACGTCCCTGCCGTTTTCCAGCGGTTCATTCACGAGGTGTTACGAGAGACATTAGACCGGTACGTCTATGTCTACTTGGACGACATACTTATTTACAGTCGGTCACTAGAGGAGCATGTTGGCCATGTAAGATGGGTTCTCCAGCTCCTACTGCAGCACAAGCTGTTTGTCAAGTTGGAGAAGTCAGCCTTCCATTTCTCCACAATATCTTTTCTGGGGTTCATTATCTCGCAAGGCACCCTCAGAATGGACCCCGCCATGGTTCAGGCTGTGACTGACTGGCCTTGTCCGAACTCTCTTCGGGAGGTTACGCGTTTTCTGGGCTTCGTAAACTTCTTTTGCAAATTTGTGAGAGATTTTGGCTCCATCGCGGCTCCTCTCACAACCCTAACACGAAAGATTTCAGGTCGTTTTCGCTGGACTCCCGAAGCAGATTGGGCCTTCAATATCCTTTGGGAATGTTTAACCTCTTTCCCTGTCCTCCACCTCCCGGATGTGGAGAAGCCTTTCATCGTTGAGGTAGATGCGTCAGAGGTAGGAGTTGGGGCGGTGTTGTCCCAAAGGGTGGGGACGCCACCTAAACTCCATACTTCTCACGCCAGCTCTCATCCCCCAAACACAACTATCCGGTCAGTGACAGGGAATTGTTGGCCATAAAGTTGGCACTTCCAAAACATACATTCTTGGTCTGGACAGACCACAAAAACCTGGCCTATATACAACAAGTTAAGCGTTTAAGTGCCCGCAAAGCTCACTGGTCGCTCTTCTTTGAGAGGTTCGAGTTCACCTTGTCGTATCAGCCAGGTTCGAAAAAAAACAAGCCAGATGCTCTCTCCCGACTATGGATTCGGACTGAAGGGCCTGAGGATTCAGAACCCAAGTCGATCCTCCCAGAGCCACAAATTGTGGCAGCCCTCACCTGACCAGTCGAGAACCAGGTTAGAAGGGCCCCCTGGAATAATCCTGATCCTGGCGGGGACCCTCTGGGGCGTTTATTTGTTCCACTTCAAATGTGCAAGAGAGTCCTCTAATGGGAGCATGCCTCTTCTTTCTCAGCCCACCCTGGCGTCATCCGAACTCTTGAGTTCATCCGTCGAAGGTTCTGGTGGCCGGGGATGGAGGGTTCTGTGAGGTCCTTTATTGCAGGATGCGCCGTCTGTGCACGGAACAAAACACCCAGAGCTAGGCCAGCTGGTCGGCTGCAACCCTTGCCCATTCCATCTCGGCCATGGTTACATATCGCCCTTGACTTTGTCACAGGGCTTCCCTCGTCCAGAGGCAACTCTGTCGTGTTGGTGATCGTGGACCACTTCTCTAAGGCGTGTAATTTTGTGGCACTGCCCAAACTCCATAATGCCAAGAAGACGGCGGACCTTTTGGTACAGCATGTGGTCCGGGTCCACGGGATCCCCAGAGATATTGTCTCCGACCGAGGCCCTCAGTTTGCTAGTCGCTTTTGGCGGGCATTGTCAACTATTAGGGGCAACAGATAGTCTGTCGTCGGGTTTTCATCCGGAGTCTAATGGCCAGAACGAAAGAGTTAACCAGGATCTCGGGCGTATGCTACGTTGCTTAACAACAGACCGGCCCAACACGTGGGCAGAACATTTACCCTGGGCAGAATATGCCCACAATACCCTCTGGCACTCGGCCATTGACATTGTCACCATTTGAGTGTCAGTTTGGGTATCCGGCCCCCATGTTCCCCGAACAGGACGTTGAAGTGTGGGTACCTTTGGCAGAGCGTTATGTAAGCCGTTGCCATCAGATGTGGGGTAAGGCTCGAGCAGCCCTCAGGCAGTGCAATGATACCATGAGACGAACCGCCGATAAAAAGAGGCAGTTGTGACCCAACTACCGTCCGGGCCAACGAGTCTGGCTGTCTACCTAGGATCTCCCCCTCCGTGGTCAATCCAACAAGCTGGCTCCCAAGTTTGTGGGACCCTTTAGGGTGCAACGCTGAATAAATCCAGTCATGTACCGGCTGAAATTGCCTCCAGCTATGCGAATTCACCCAACCTTCCACATCTCAAGGTTTAAACCATACCTATGCCAGGGGCCTGTCCCAGGCACTCCTCCACCTGATGCCAGGCAGGTCACAGGAGGCTCCACTTACACGGTACGATGTTTGTTGGATTCCCGTCAGGTCCAAGGCTCTACCCAATACCTTGTGGATTGGGAGGGTTACGGTCCAGAGGAACGTTCTTGGGTCCCAGCCAGACACATCTTAAACCCCGACCTCATTCGGCAGTTCAGGAGAAATCGGGCCACTGGCCTGGGGACATCAGGAGCCGCCCCTAGAGGGGGGGGTACTATAACAGAGCGACCAGCCACTAGGGGTAGGCGGCGAAGTACTCGTAGAGGGCGGCGTCCTTGTGGAAGAACTACAACTCCCAGAAGGCGCCGCGCCAATCAACAGCAACACGGCGCACCTATTTAAACAATGCGACAAGCCTCACGCTTTGTCGCACTGTAATCCACGTGACACTGTGACCAATTTTTGCCATTGTGAATGATTATGAGCCTTTCAATCCTGTCCTATCCGGTCCAGGTGGCCAGAGCCAAAGAGCACTCTGACTCTGGGGTGGTCCACTGTTTTCACTTCTTTATGCTGCTAGAGTCTCTGAGCAGCCACTGGGGGCAAACTAGCTCTAGCAGACAGAGACAGCACATGGTGGTGGGCGTGTTGCTGGCCGGACTGTTGCCAGCGATCTCTGCGTTGAGACCAAGAATCAGCGCAGGCAGAGAGTGTGTGTGTGTGCGCGCGTACCGAAGCGCAACACTTTCATTTCTGTCACGTGCATTAGCGTAGTAAAAGTCAGCAGACACGCGTTGGATGTTTTGTTTTCTTTTGCTCGGGGCGCCGAGCTTTTCAGAAATTGTGATTAGTGCGCTTGCACACAGACATTGTACATTGTTCGCGTTAATTGTAGCATAAACGATTGGTGTTGAAGCGCGCTCCATTGTACATTTTGTTTTATTTAAACTTTTTTGATTTCCAGCTGCCGAGATTTCGGTAGGCTCCTTAGTTGGCTTATAATACCGCTGTTTCAGCATGATTTATTTTTTAGCGTTACTGTGCCCTTCAGCATTCCTTTGGAGTCTGGTGCTTAAGCATTCCGAGGCTCACGTGGTACAATGGTGACGTTCTCGGTCACCATGTCGCACGTCCTGAGTTCGACCTCCGTGAAGTACAGTTTGCATAAACAGTATTATATTACACTTATATTTTACACACATTTTTAATTGCTCTTATTTTCATCAGTGATTATTATTTCCCAGGCACCTGGTAATAATCAACCAAGGGGCTTCCACTACGTCCGTAAATTGCTTCCTCCTATCCCATCACCCTAACAACTTTATTAGTGATTTTAATAAACAGTTACAACATGTAAATACTTACTCAGCTTTTTTTGTTGATTTGATCACCAGCTGTAGTCTCTCCAGAGCTTCATGTGATCGTCTGTATTTCCTCAGTTTAAACTCCTCCATCTCCTCTTTAGAGTTACATAAAGCGACTGACAGAGCCGCCCACTGAGGTGGAGAGAGACTGACACCACCCAGACGATCATAATCACATCCTCCTTTCACGTAGTTTAGAACTTGTGTCACTACAGAGAAGTGAAAAATCATTTATACAGTGAACCAAAAAAACTAAACATAACACGTACACACAAAAATAATCAGCCATTTAAATTAAGTAAATTAATTTTCAGAACAAATATCTACTTTAATTTACAGTCTGTAGACTCTAATTCTGAACAAAGATTGATTTAAATAACAGAATCATAAGTTTATAAATTACACTGATTCAGGGATGTGAGCCAGAAACATCAACAAAGAGAAAATCAACATCAATACATCCATCATTATGTTTATTAAATCAGAATGCTTTATTAATCTCCCCAATTACTATCCACCCATCCATCATCCAGGGGAGAATGTTTCAGGCATTGGGCAGATACACCCAAGACAGGTCACCAATCTACCAAAGGACACACTCACTTACACAGGCACACACACAAACATACTCTATATGGGGAAATTTGGAGCATTCAGTTTACTTTGATCCATGTTTTTGGACTGTGGGAGGAAACTGGAGAACCCGGAAGAAACCCACACGGACACGGGAAGAACATGGAAACTCCATCCAGATTGGGATTCGAACTAGCATTGAGAGGTGAACATGCTAACCACTAATCCACCGTGCCGCCCCCGCATTACAATTGTGTAGTCAACCATCAATAACATAATAAAACTGTAATATTATTTAGAAAACTCACTCACCACAAATCCTGATTAAATCCTGATAATTTGTATAAAATCCATCCTCCTTTTTTCCTTTAAATAAGTTTAATTAGTTCCATTAATAAGTCATTTTCTATCGCCATCAAAGCTGATGCTAAAGGTATAATAAGTTTTAATTGGCAGAAAATCAAAAGTACTGTGATGATAAGGGAAAACCTGTGGGAATTATTAAGATTGGCGGGGCAATCTGCCAAACCATATCTCATACACAAAATGAAGGCCTTAACAATGTGGACAGAGCCCTTTAAGAGTCAGCCTTTCCGCAACCACAGAGTCCCAAACTCCACGCGGCAACAACATGGAACCCCAAAAGCCACGGGGTCCCCCCCCTCCTCCTCCGCCACACAGTCTCCAAGAACACGTCCGCCAAGCGCTCTCCTGCTCTAAACACAGTGTTCATGAAACCACCCACCAAAAGCTCTTTCATCCCACTAAAAAAATATTCATAATACGCAACGGACGACACTGCTCCTCAGCCATGTCAGTGCTGTTTTCCCAACACAAAGCTTACAGTGGCTCCACTCCAGTTGTCCTCCATCGTTACCCCTTACCGTACACGCCAAAGACTCCACCGGTGCCACATCTACATAATCACTTAGAAATGGTGCAAAAAGCTGCATGATTCCATCGGCAGTCAGCTGTCATCTTCATCCACAACTCATGCTGAATAAAACGAGCCGAAACTCGTCTCTGCCAACAAACAAGGCTCCGCTAACAGAACATGTCGCCTCAACTTGTCGGACCCCAACGCTTTCAGAAGACATTTCAAAGCCAGGTCCCTCTGCACGGCAGTGTGTGTGTAGAGCAGTGTAGTAAAGCTTGACAGCATCCATGTTATTTTTTTTTACTTTGCATACAAACCACATAAACGTGTCTGATGCACGAGTTTCATCTCAGAGAAACTACTGTCAGATGTGCACTTCAAAGCTCAATTATTTAAAGCTGCTGGGGCCAACAAAATTCATTCTGAACGCTGTAGGCAGAACAATTTAAAACCTGGCAACAACAATGCTGAAATGTAATTGACTAAATGCTCTAATAAGGAAATACCACAACTAAGGGAGATGTTATCAAAGAAAACAAACAAAGCATTTTGAATTATTTAATAAGTTTAATGAATATAATCAAATTAAATCATGCTGTGATTCAGAGATTTTTTGGCTTTCAGAAAAGAAGCTGATTGCTGGCCACTGCATCTAAATGAGGATTACACTCAGTGGAACCTCATTATTGCTGAATTTAAACTGATTAGGCTTAATCATGATGCTACAAACAATTTTGTCACTAATGTACTGTCCAGGACGAAAATCAAGAATAAAATTAATTAAAAATATTGAAGAAATGAAAAAAAGATATTTGGTATTTTTGGTGGTTCAGCAACGGTGGTTTAGTGATTAGCATGTTCACCTCTCAGCACTGGGTGGAGTTTCCATGTTCTCCCTGTGTCCTTGAGGGTTTCAGTACAGTTCAGTGAAACCCCCTTTAAATAAACTCAGTGGTCTTTGCAGTAACATCAAAATATTCAACTAATAGAAATGTATTTTATTAAATTTTAAGCCCTCTATTATTCTTTCTGGAGTGTGTGAGTGTCATGTGACACCAGTCCTCCACCTGCTCTTTCAATGTGTGTGTATTGTAGGATAGTGTTGTAGTTGCTCAGTGTGTGTTTGCTTGAAGAGGAAGCTGTGTGTATCGAGAAACACTATAATGATTCGTTTATGTGTGTGTGCTTGAAGGGAGACACATCTTTCTATGTATTAGGTCATATAGAAAATGCTTTTATCCAAAGCGACTTACAAGTATGTGAACTTGAGGGCTGGGTTCAAAACGCTGGTTCAACAGTGATGAATCACCCCTGGAGCAATGAGGGTTAAAGGCCTCGCTTAAGCCACACTGGTAACTTCAGTGGCATGAGATTTGAACCCTCAGTCTTTAGATTGATAGCCCAACACCCTAATCAATAAGCTATCACACCATTACCTAGAAATTCTAATTATTTGATCTATCACATCACCATCTGCAGCAAAGTTAATACATGCTTTTTTTTAAGACACATTAAGTCAGTCACACTTATTCTAAAACAATGACTTATGCAACATCACTGAACAGATCTCCGACATGAAAAGTTCCGTATCAGTGAATTTGAACATATTTGAACATGCTTAACATTGGTGTGAGGATGACTACAGTGTCTCTGATGATCAAACATATAAGATGAGAGTGTAAAAAAACTTATTCCACTCATCTTCATTCAGCTTTTTTGAACACTAGTTTATAGTGTCATTAACAGTCCAACTAAGTCTGCTTGTGGTGTCAAGCACATTAAAGTATCTGTTTTAAACAACTTAAAACAATTAACTTTTTTGTTACGAAACAGACATTATAGCTTATTTAGAGATTTGCGGTAGCGCACAATCAGCACTTTTTGTAATGGCATTTTGAAAGTTAGAAAAATGGATTTATCTCCGAGGAGGGGATTTTGTATTGCATAGAAAAGTAAATGCACAGATCTATTACATTTATTTACTTTTATTCAGACAGCTGTCACTGCTGTCATTTTGTTAAAAAATTGTCGCTTTTTATTCATTCATTCATTCATTATCTCCCGCTTAGGGTTGCGGTGGGGTTCCCCATGCCCATCCAGGGGAGAACGTTTCGGGCGCTGGGCAGATACACCCAGGACAGGGCGCCAATCCATCGCTGGGCACACACTCACTCACACAGACACGCTCTATATGGGGCAATTTTTGAGAATTCAATTGACTTGATCCATGTTTTTGGACTGTGGGAGGATTTTTCTAGTGTAGATTTTGGTTTTGATTAAAGCAAAGTTATTTTCAGTGTTAATTGTAAAAAAAGAGCATATAGAAGGAAATAGTTATGGATTTAGACATACAGTGATTATTTTAAAAAAATGAATGCAAATAATATGAAAAAATATTAATAATTATATGACTTCTCTTTACAGATATTTTTTGTCATTAGTTTAGATTTATTCTTTACTCGTTTTTATGGAGATTTTACAGGATGTGCAACCCAAAGACATGCGCAGGGAGTGCATATTTTGGGGTTCAGTTTTTTGTCACATAATAATATCAAAGTTAAATCAAAGTGGATTACAGAAAAAAGTAGGTGTGGTTTTATTCCGTTGTTTTCCATCAAATGAAAAGTAAAGGAAAAAGTTCTCACGAAATGGGCACCACAGCAGTTCAGTGAGTAGCAAGTTTGCATATTCTCCCGTGTCCACTTGGATTTCTTTTGGGTCCTCCAGTTTCCTCTCACAGTCCAAAAACAATTGCTGACTTGAATTGAATGCTCTGAATTGCCCCATAAAGTGTGTTTGTGTAATAGATTGTTGCCCTATCCTGGGTGTATCTGCCCAGTGCCTAAAATGTTCTCTCCTGGATGGGCATGGGGAACCCCCCCCCCCCCCCCTGACCCTAGTTGAGGATTAAGCAGAAGATAATAAATGAATGATTTCTCATGACAGATTACAGTGTAACATGGACTGTTTGTGGACTATCTGTGTAAATTGTTTGTTATGTGGGGTGGATCTCTTTAATTTTCAGAAATTTTAGTGTTCTCTCAGTGAATTTTTTTTCTTCAGATTTTTGGATAGTTTCAGTATTACTCAGGATTTCTTGGAATCCCAGAGTGGGATTAGATTTTAGAGCCTTTAAAGTCTTTCCATTTGTATGTTCAGATTATCAAGTTCAGGTCTTATCTGTAGCTCTGAGTGAATCAGTTTGGGTTTTGAGTCATATAGGTGTTACAATTGTTTACTTAGGACAGTGTGGTGAGCTGGGTTTTGTTTGTTACTGTACAGTTTAATGGTGTATTGTTCTAGCTGAAGTTCTAATAAAGAGAACTGTCGCTCGTGCAGTGCTCCCTCTATTTCCACAGCCACCCGAGCTCCAGTGAAGTGGATAAGATCATGCTGGTCATCTCTCGTCTGACGGGCAGAGCGTACGAGTGGGCAACGACCGTCTGGGAGGCTCAGGGACCCGAGTGCAGGTCGTATGCCGCTTTTCCTGAGGTCTTCAATACCTCCTTCTCGCACCCCCTGGAGGGTGAGGTCATGGGCCCGCAGCTGTATCGGCTACAGGACAAGGGTCCAGATCTGTCTTATCATTCGTGTTGGAGTTCCGGATTCTGGTGGCATGGACAGGTTGGAGTGGATATGTTTTGATGGTTATGTTCAGAGAGGGCTGCACCATGGGATCCAGAGCGAGATTGCTGGTCCTGACTTCTGTGCTTCACTGGATGAACTCATCCGACTGGCGGTCCTCATGGAGCAACATCTCGCCATGGTCCCGACGACCTGCATAGGCAGAACAACCCCTGGGTACAAGCTCAGTTCGCCTACTGGACAGGAGGGTGGGGAACCGGTGCCGAGGCATGAGACATGAGCGGCAGAGGCGCGCGCAGCAGAGACTCTGCGGGTATTGCGGTAGCGCCACCCACGACCTCCAGCAGTGCAGCGCAAGACCCGAACTACACGTGTGGCCACCCCCGCACGCTTCGCCCAGGGTTTCGGTGAGGGTTTCTGGTTCCTCTTCACGCCTAGACTCACTAATTTTGTTTATATCTGCAGCATTTATACATTTATATCTGCAACATTATACATTTATGTCTGCAACATTAGGTCCATATCTGCAACAGCACTGGTGGACTCCGGGGCGGAAGGTAACTTCATTGACCGCGAGTTTTGTCGTCAATGGGGAATATGGGTGAGATCCCTCAAGACCCCCATCCAGGTCCAATCCCGAGTTAGGGTTATGTGTTGAGAGTTGCCACTTTGAACTTATAGAACAGTAATCTTGTCCCCTTCTGTTCCCATCATTTTAGGTTTGCCTTGGTTCCGGCAGCACAACCCCACGATTTCCTGGTTGTAGGTCCTGGCATGGTCATCCCACTGTCTGTAGAAATGTTTGAGGCGTCCATCCTGCTTCCTCCTTTCGACCATGCAGGTGCCCTCTAAGGTCCCGCTGCCTCTAGGCCTTTAGGCCTCACCAACTCCCCAGCGGTCTTCCAGGCCTTCATCAATAACGTGTTGCGGGAGTTTTTACACCCAGGGTTCATAGTGTACCTGGATGACATCCTTATATTCTCGAGTGACCCAGCTTCCCATGTCTCTCTTGTCCGTCGAGTCCTGTCCCGTCTCTTAACCAACAGGTTAAATATCAAGGGGGAGAAATGTGCATTCCTCCAGGGTTCCATCTCATTCTTAGGGTTTACTATCTCCCCTAAGGGGATAGAGATGGAAGCAAGGTGAGGTCGGTTCTAAACTGGCCGACACCGGTCACTCCCCGTGACTTGCAGCGCTTTCTTCGGTTCGCTCATTTTTACCGCCAGGTAATCCAGGACTTTAGCTAGATTGCACTCCCACTTACCTCCAGCCTTAGAGGTAACCCCTCGACGTTACGTTGGAGAGTGGAGGTGGATCTAGGCTTTACCACCCTTAAACATAGGTTTACCACAAGGCCTGTTCTGGCCCATCCAGACCCTGAGCTCCAATTCATTGTCGAGGTGCATGCTTCCTGCAGTGGGGTAGGAGCAGTCCTTTCCCAATCGGCAGAGGGGTTGGCTCGTGCACGATGGGATGGGTATGGGATCGGGGATCGCGAACTACTGGTGATTAAATTAGCCTTTAATCGGCTCAGTGGTGCACCGGTATAAATGGTTTGCCGATCGTGCCCAGGGTCCCACTCCTTGTTTTAGGGTTGGAGATATGGTGTGGCTTAGATACCTCAGATATCAGGTGTCTTGAGGGTGCCTGTAAGCTCCTGCCTAAATTTCTGGGTACATTTTGCATCGTGGCCATTATTAATGAGGTCGCTGTACCCCTAAAACTACCGCAGTACCTGTGTGTACACCCCACCTTCCACATGTTGCTTCTTAAGCCATTCGCCATGGGTCCGCTAGATTCCAACTGGGGGAAGGCCGGCGGAGATGCGACCAAGGAGAATGCGTCCAACATTTACTCGGGTGCCTCTCTGTTGGACTCCCATCGGCACAGGGGTAGGTTGCAGTATTTGGTGGATTGGGAGGGGTTTGATCCTGAGGAGAGGAGCTGGGTCCTTGCGCAAGACATCCTGGACCATCAGGGAGTACCATCGGGATCTCCATGACCCAGGGGTCAGCCACCGCGCCAAGGAAAACGCTCCAAGTCTCAGCAAGGGTCGTCTCGGGTTTTAGTGCCTTTTTCTCTAGGGGGTAATGTCACACACCCACACACTCCCACCGTTCCACCTGATTTGGTTTTATCCATTAACCGTTCTTCATATTAGGTTCAGGTGCGCCTCATCGGCTCCACCAGTGCAGAGGTTTCTCAGTTGTGGATGGAAGACAACGCTCATTCTGACCCTCGGTGTTCAGTCCGACCCAGCCACGGTTTTTCACTTTGTGTTTACTGTTCCTGGAATGCCCCGCCGCCTGATGATGTCATGATCCGCCGATCATCGACTGTGTTTGTGTTTGTGTTTGAGTTGGGGCTTCTCCCCGGGTTTTCCTCTAAGGACAATAAAGGAACCATTTGTTACCGATCGCGCTTCTCTCGTTTCCTCCATTTGCATGACACAGAGGGGGTCGAGGGCCTATTTTACCCCAGCTCACCACGAGTATATTATTACTGTAATGACTTTCTGTCACAGGTGCCGTCTGCTCCTAACCTGGTTTTGTTTTAACGAGCAAGTACTTTGTTTTCTAAGTTCCCACGACCCTGTTCCAAGAAGCATGATAACACAGTAAGCCAGGTTTATTGAGACAAGCATGGCTTGTTTTGCTCAAATTCGGTTCCATGAAAGAGGCTAGATCTAATCCTTGTTCAGTTACCACAGCAACATACATTCGAACAAATCTATTCCAGGGAAAGGGTCCAGCTTAAGTAAGCGAAAACTTAAGCTGGACCCTTTCTATTGAATGAGCCATGTGTTCTCATGGTCTCACTGGCTGGGAAACAAAGATAAGGTTGTACCCCAGTTCCATTCAATAAATTGCTACAGATGTTGCATATCATAATAAAGGTATTGATGTCTGAGTGTGATGTCATGCCCCCTCCCTTTCTCTCCCTCTCTGTATGTGTTTGTGCCCTTCAAATTAATAGCTCACTGTGTGAGTGTGTGCATGTGTTTAAGTGCAGATTATCATTATTAATTAATTATTATTAATTAATTATTATTTTATTTTTTAAATGCTGTTATTTGATCAACTTCCTGTAATAACCACATTATGCTAAACTATCGGACCTTATAACACATTGTTATAAATGTCATATGAAACTAGAGAGGTGCGTTTCCTGAAGAAAATGCGGGTATGATTCTCTCCCTCTCTCTGTATGTGTTTGTGCCCTTCAAATTAATTAATTAATTAATAGCTCACTGTGTGAGTGTGTGCATGTGTTTGAGTGCAGATTATTGAGGACACAGCTCCCATTACATGTGCTACTGTGAAACACCTTAGATTCATACACCTCATTTAAATAGATGCAGCTTTGCTTGTTCAGTGTGTGTGAGTGTGTGTGTGTAAGAGAGAGAGAGAAAGAGAGAGAGAGAGAGAGAGAGAGAGAGAGAGAGAGAGCTGGATCTGTTTCAGTTTGAGTAAGAGTGAATGTAAGTGTGTGAGTGAATAGGAGAGCTGCACATTCAGTTTTTGTATTGATGTTTATTTGAGTGTGGTGGCTTAGTGGTTAGAGTATCAATCTGAAGGTTGTAGGTTCAAATTCCAGGTCCATTAAGGTTATTATTGTGGGTCCTTGAGCAAGCCCCTTAACCCCTATTACAACAGGGGTGCTGTATGGCCAACCCCGTGTTCTGAGCTCAACCAAGTTGGAATATTTGTAAGTTGCTTTAACTTAAAGTGTGAAATGACCAAATGTAAATGTATACACTGTCAGCGTGTTTAGTTGAACACTGTCTTTCTCTATTTCATTTTATTTCCAGCCTGAGTCTTTGAACAACATTCTTATTTCATTCATTCATTCATTATCTTCCACTTTATCCTATATTAGGGTCGCGGGGGGGTTCCCCATGCCCATCCAGGGGAGAGCGTTTCGGGCGCTGGGCAGATACACCCAGGACAGGGCGCCAATCCATCGCTGGGCACACACTCACTCACACACACACACACTCTATATGGGGCAATTTTGAGAATTCAGTTGACTTGTTCCATGTTTTTGGACTGTGGGAGGAAACCGGAGAACCCGGAGGAAACCCACGCAGACACGGAGAAAACATGGAAACTCCACCCAGATGGGGATTCGAACCTGGAATCCCTAGCGCTGAGAGGCGAACGTGCTAACCACTAAGCCACTATTCTTATTTCTATTTATTAAAATGAGTTAATTATTATTTTATTTTTAAAATGCTGTTATTTGATTAACTTCCTTTAGTATAATAACCACATTATACTAAACTATCGGACCTCATAACACATTGTAATAATAGTCATATATATTACGCTGGTTTGGACACGGATACACAAAGGTACGGTCAGACAATCTGGCAATGAGGTAAAGGAACTTGGGGGTATTTATGGGAAGTGATGAAATGAAGAGAGCGTGGCAGGCGGGAAAGTAGTAGATCATGACAGCCCCCCCCCCCCCCAATGACCGCCTCCTGGTGGTCCCTTGGGCTTCTCAGAATAAGTTCGGTGAAAGTCCTTAATCAATTGGAATTCGAAGATAGCAGAACGGGGAGCCCAGGATTGCTCCTCAGGACCATAACCCTCCCAGTCGATGAGGTACTGGATGCCACGACATCGTCGGCGGTAGTCCAGAAGGCGGTGGACCGTGTAGGCAGGACCACCATTGATGAGCCGGGTGGCCGGTGGTGGTCTGGTAGGAGGGCAAAGAGGAGAAGTGCGTAAGGGTTCAATCTGTGAGACGTGGAACGTAGGGTGAATCCTCATGTGCGAGGGAAGGACTAGGCGGACGGCCGTGGGACTGATGATCCTGGCAATGCGGTAGGGACCAATGAAACTGGGTGCCATCTTGCAAGAGGTAGAGCGAAGAGGAATGTTTTTTGCAGAAAGCCACACTAATTATCCTGGTTTGTAACGGGGTGCAGGACGGCGATTGCAATTGGCCAGGCGCTTCATTCTCCTTTGAACCTTTTGAAGAGCAATCTTGGTCAGCCTCCAGATTCTTTTGAAGCGACGCATGTGACAAGTTAACGAGGGGACTGTTCAGGAAAGAAAAGAGGATGGTAACCAAGGGAAACTTTGAAGGGGGAGCGTCCAGTAGCCGCAGATTGGTTAGAATTTATGGCATATTCCACCCAGGGAAGGTGGGTGCTCCAAGACCTTGGTTTACGTTCAGAGACTCGTCGCAAGGTGGCCTCAACTTCTTGATTAGCCCTCTCAAATTGGCCGTTTGACTGGGGGTGGAAGCCGGAGGAAAGGCTGACATAGGCTACCAGACTTTAACAGAAAGAACGCCAGACCCTGGAGGTAAACTGGGGGCCTCGATCTGAAACAATGTCCAAAGGGATGACATGGATTCGAAACACCTGGTCGATGAGGACATAAGAGGTCTCCAAGGCAGTTGGAAGCTTTGGCAGCGCAGCAAGATGGATGGCCTTGGAAAAACGGTCGACGGTGGTGAGTATAGTAGTCTTACCATGGGATTCAGGCAGGCCCGTGACAAAGTGGATTCCATATAGTTGCCCGCCGTGGCCATGCGAACCGTTGAAGTCGTGTGAGTGATGTGAGCTAGGGTTTTACCATCCAAGGAGATAGCCTGAATGGGGCTAGACAGGGCCTCGAAAAGAAAACCCGCTTTACGGGTGAAATTTAGATCGGTGAGAATAGTCTCGGTGCCAGAATCCACTAGGGCTGATACCATCCAAGGAGAAACTCGAATGGGGCTAGACAGGGCCTCGAAAAGAAAACCCGCTTTACGGGTGAAATTCAGATCGGTGAGATTAGTCTTGGTGCCAGAATCCACTAGGGCTGATACCTCGATAGTGCCACCGGGTAGGTAGAAGGTCACTGGAATGGAGAGACGTGATGGTGGAGAACGTTCCGGACCCGTCAGCGTACTCACTTTGACTGACGGGTCCCTCCGTTTAACCAGAGCTTGCATTCTGCTCGTAGATGATCTGCCCTGCCGCAGTAGAGACATAGTCCTGCTCAGATCCGGCGGTTGCATTCCTCCGTAGAAAGATGGTGACGCCCGATCTGCATAGGTTCAGCCGGAGAAGTAACAGGAGGAGAGCCAGTAAAGTTATGACTGGTGGTCTCTAAGTTGAGGTGTGAGGCTTGGTTGATGCCTGGGGTTCGCTGGCATTCGCGGAGGCGGTTGTCAATACGCACAGCCAGGTCTATTGCAGGTTGTTGGGGTTGTCCCGTGTCGCGAGCTCGATCCTTAAGACGGTCATTTAAAGCATGGAAAGCCCCCTTCAGGGCAACATCTTTCCAACCTGACTCAGATGCCAGCGTATTAAATTGTACGGCGAACTCTGCCACAGTACGGCTTCCCTGGCGTAGACTGAGCAGACGGGTGGAAGCATCACCAGCATAATCTATGCGGTCGAAAACAGCCCTGAACCGGGCCAGAAACTGATCGTAAGTGCCGACAGTAGGATCAATCTGAGCGGCTTCCGCCCATGAGAGGGTGCGATCACGCAGCAGACTCAGGAAGAAAGCAATCTTGGATGAATCATGCATAAATAACTAAGGTTGATGGCTAAAGACCAATCGGCACTGGAATAAAAACCCTTGGCATAAGTTGAGATCGCTGCGGAATGGTTCCAGCTGCGGCATTGAAAGGTGAGTCTGTGAACCAGCCGGCGATTCGTTAAACGCGACGCGGGGAGGTGGGGCTGGTTGAGCAGAAGTAAACGCGGATGCAGCGGGGGGGGGGGGGGGGGGGGGGGGGGGGGGGGGGGGGGGGGGGGGGGGGGGGGGGGGGGGGGGGGGGGGGGGGGGGGGGGGGGGGGGGGGGGGGGGGGGGCCCCCCCCCCCCCCCCGTTTACAAAAAAGCGGAAGATAATGAATAAATGAATGAATGTATACTGTGTGTTTAGGTGTACTAAAATCAGATTTTCTCTGTGCTATTTGCTGTAATGTGTTTAATAAAATAGCAATTCCAACAGATTTGACAATACTAACATGATGTGTGTAAACAGGTTTCAATATAAAAGCCTCAAAATAGAGATTGACCCCGGTAGATCTCGATGACTTGTCCAATGGAAAAGTAGATCTCAGGTCAGAAAAGTGTCCCCTGCAGTAAACTGTTAAAAATGAAGGAAGATAAATTGGGCAAAAAATAGGTATAGCCAAGTGATCGGGGCATATCCCATAACTGGCCGTGGTGACGTCATAAATGTCCTTTAATATGACATTCACTCCTTCAATGCATTTCTAATAGAAAGCCAGTTTTATGGAAAACCGGACTGTCCAAGGTCCTAGAGTGTCGTTAGAGTGAGGAGGAGCTATGCAATTTTGCAATTGAAAGAGCCATCAGTCTGTGGTTTCAGCTGGTGGGTGTATCTGCAAATCACTCAGGACGAGATTCATGTTTGTAGCCGAGTTTGACTGAGTTACATCCCTTTGAAAATAGTAAATCAACTAGGCCTGAAAACTGAAAGTTAATTAATGCTTAATAAACATAGACCTTTTAAATTTCTGCAACCTGGAAGTTAAAGATCCAGCACTGTAAGAGCTACACCTGTACAACTGAACTCATTTAGCATTGACTGACCAATATAACCTCGGAAATGTAGTTCATCTGTACTGCACTGTGTAAAGATGCAGTTTTTGTGCCCCCCAGTGGTAATAAGGAAGACCTCTGTCCGGAATGTTACAGTAAATGTAAACTTTATTTTTATTATTTGACTAAAATTATTTTTAAAAAGTTTATTAAACTAATATTTACAGAATTAAGATGTTTTGAATTTACCTTTTTCGGAATCTTCTTCTCTCAATCGTTTCACTGAAATTAAAAAAATATAAACATTAACATTTGAAAATACAGATATTTTTAAATAAATAAACACTGACAGTTAATAAGCAATTTTACTACAACAATATAAAAATAATTATTCGTTCATATTAATAATAAAGTTAACAATGTTTCTAACACAGTGATGTGCTAACACTAAATCTAGCTTAGCAGAGGAAGCTAAACATGCTGTCATCTGTCAGTAAGATCCAGCAGGAACTCTGGGGTTCGGGTCGTGGGGGCAGCAACCCAAGTACAGAGGCCCAGACTTCACTCTCGCTAGCCACCTCTACCAGCTCAACTGGGGGACCCTGGGACATTCTTAGACCAGCTAAGAGATATAATCTACTCAAGTGTGTCCTGGGTCTTCCCCGGGCTCTCTTTCTAGCCGGACTTGCCTGAACCACGTCAACTGGCTTTTTCAAATCTCAGAGTCTAATCCGAGTCTCTCCCGGATGACCAAGCTTCTTACCATATCTCCCAGCCCAGACCCCCTGTGGTTCGGCCATCTTGTTCTTATGTCATTACCCAAAGCTCATGACCATAGGTGAGGGTAAGAATGTACTTGTAAATCGACCGGTAAATCGAGAGCCTTGCCTTATGGCTTAGCTCCTTCTTCACCACAACAGACTGGTCCGCATCACTCATGACCCTCACATAGGGTCCGTATCACTCCTGACCCCGCACCAATCCATCTGTCAATCTCACACTCCATTTTACCATCACTCGTGAACAAGACCCCGAGATACTTAAAATTCCTCCAATTGAGGCAAGATCTCATCCCTGACCCAGAGAAGACACTCCACCCTATTCCGACTGAAACCATGGCCTCAGATTTGAAGGTGCTGATTCTCATCCCAGCCGCTTCACACTCGGCTGAAAACTAATCCAGTAAGAGCTGAAGTTTGCAACTTGATGACACTAACAGGACAACATCATCTGCAAACAGCAATAACGTGATCCTGAGGTCACCAAACACCATCCATCCCCCGGCTGTGCCTAGAAATTTTGTCCATATGTATTATAAACCGAATCAGTGCCAAAGGATAGCTCTTCTCCAGTACCCCTGCATAGACTTTACCGGGTAGGCTGAGGACAAATAAAACTGTCATAAGAAAACTAATAACCAATAAAATGTTTGATGTGACTTCATTATTGTTTACAGTTTTAATCAAAACTTATTATTAGTGTAAATAAGTCTAATTATGTAATTATTCTACACAGAAACAATGACCTTACAACAAACCACATGATAAGTACATATAATAATAATAATAATAATAATAATAATAATAATAATAATAATAATAATAATCTGGGTGGAGTTTCCATGTTCTCCCCGTGTCTGCGTGGGTTTCCTCCAGGTTCTCCGGTTTCCTCCCACAGTCCAAAAACCTGGATCAAGTCAATTAAATTCTCCAAAGTTGCCCCATGTGGAGTGTGTGTGTGTGGGGGGGGGGTGAGTGTGTGCCCGGCGATGGATTGGCGCCCTGTCGTGGGTCTATTTGCCCAGCGCCCGAGACGTTCTCCCCTGGATGGGCATGGGGAACCCCACCGTGACCCTACTAGAGGATAAAGCGGGAGATAATGAATGAATGGATGAATAATAATAGTGAGGGTGTTTTTTTCTGCACTGATCTAATTTTACTGTTTACTGTCAGGTTTAAATACTTTAACAATTTAACGCCTTCATGTTAAAATGATAAATTAATATGGCAGTTTACCTTTCCACATCATAAGACCAAAACCAGCTGCTATAATGATGATCACACATACAACTGAAACACTGATTATAGCTGCTTTCCATTTCCAAAAGATCTGATCTGTAAAACACAACAAAGTAATGACATCAAATGCATTTTAATATCTCATCTCATTATCTTTAGCTTTTCATTATTTTCATCCAGATGTATACACCCAGAACAGGGCACTGCTCCATTGCTGGGCTCACACTCTCTCAGGCGAACATACACACATTATATAAGGGCAATTTAGAGCAGAGCAGCCAATTCACCTTAAATATTTTTTTTGTACCATAAGAAAATCCAACTAGATGAGATTCGAACCTGGATCACATTTTTGATATTATATAGTTCAATAAATAAATTAATGACAAAACAATCTGATATTTTAGAGTACAACTATAACTGTGCAGCCAGTAGCCAGCACTGCTTCAATGGCAAGACCGACCAAATTCTTTGTGTGTTAATTATCGGGAAATGAAAAACACGAAATTGTTTACTTGTGATCGGGACCTCACTATGCACTAGAGAACAGATGTCAGAAATACACGGGAGTCAACACATATTTACATTCATATAATTATATACACTTACAGATTTGTACTTTTGTTACATAAAAGTTAAAGAAAACTGTTCTTATGTTGTTTGTAAATGTTTTGGTTCATGTTAAAGAATCAGAAATGATTAAATCTTGGTGTAATGAACTTTTGAGAACCATAAATCAGGTGTGTTGTGTGACTCACCTGAGATTGAGACCTGGGACTCCTTCATGTGATGACGTAGCTTCACTCTGCAGTAGAATCTGTTGGAGGCGCCGCTGGGTACATAGATTCTGTGTTTCACAATGAACAGCTCTCCATCTCTGTGAGTCTCTGTAGCTCCATCAGTCAGATTGATTCCTTCATTACCCATCCACTGAAGCTCAGGCTCAGGATACCAGCCTTTAGATTCACACAGCAGACTGAATCCTACTGAAGTCTCATAGTTTTCCAGAGTGATCACTGGAGCTGTTCCAACAACTATAATCATAATTTTATATAATTTATATATTTAATGTATGAAATTAATGCAGTGTTAGTGAAATCTTCTGTTGTAACTTACCTTCAACCTCCAATTTAACAGTGATGTCATCATACCAGGTTGGAGCCTGAATGTAACATTTATAACCTCCAACATCAGAAATTTTAACTTTAGTTAACAGCAGTGAGGCGTTACCTTTTTGCAGCTCCTCTATAAATAAATCAGTTCTCCCTCTGTATGATGGAAGTTGGTCAATATTGATCATTTCATGATTTTTGAAGAGATGAACCAGTAGGTCCACCAAGTCTGTCCTAAACCACTTCACACTCATATCTAGAGCACTGGTACTGGGTTCAATCCAGCAGGGTAGAAGAATGTTAGAACCATGTTCAGCATAAAGAGGAACATCAGGACCAACCACCTGATGATTCTCTACAAACCAGAAATGATAAAGTTTAATTTTAAAAAATCATTATCATTTAATGTCATTTTTAATATCATTGTCAGCAGCATCCAAATGATAGAAGTGTTTATCTAAAATTAAATAAGTTTGAAAGTACAGTTGACCAATATTCTCATTGTGGTTTAGAACACTGTGGTTTAGAACACTGTAGTTTAGTTGTGAATTAATAGACTATAACAGCTAAAAAACACATGTAGTTAGAAATGTTATGAAATCACAGTGCTGAGAGGGTTCTGCACACATCCATAAAATCAGGAACTCAAAGGGAAAATGTTTACTGTAGACAACTAGTGTGTGTGTGTATGAGAATGAGAGAGAGAAAGAAACTAACTTTGATATTTTAATAATAAAATTATTTCTATTATTTATTGATGGGGCAGCATTGTGGCTTAGTAATTAGCATGTTCTCCTCTCAGCACTAGGGATTCCCGGTTCAAATCCCAATCTGGGTGGAGTTTATATGTTCTCCCCGTGTCCATGTGGGTTTCCTCCGGGTTCTTCAGTTTCCTCCCACAGTCCAAAAACATGGATCAAGGTCAATTGTATTCTCCAAATTGCCCCATATAAAGTGTGTTTAAGTGAGTGAGTGTGCCCAGTGATAGATTGGCATCCTGTCCTGGGTGTATCTGCCTTGCGCCCGAAATGTTCTCCTCTGGCATGGGGAACCCACCCATGAAGTAGAGGATAAAGCGGAAGATAATGGATGGATGGGTTTATTGATGGTAATGTTTACTATTTTAATTAGACAAAGTAATCAAGGTTAATAGAACAATACAAAACAACAAATTATGAATATTAGATACAACATGGTAAAACATTTAATCACTAAACAACCGCGGTCTTTTAAAACTGCCCTTTAATGTCAGATAATTAAGACAATGTTAAAGAAATGAAAAAATACTCAGATGCTTTTGAGGTCTAGCTATTTTCTGTCAATACAGCAGGTTACTGTTCTTAACATCTTCATCAGAAATGACAAACTTATCATGTGATAGCAGTCTGACAGCAGAAGTGCAGTCATACACTTTAAAATGTCTTTTGATCTCCTGATAGACCATCAGAGGAATATTCACATTTTACTGATAAATACTGCCTTTTCAGACACACTACTATTCTCACCTACTGCTTTCACATACTGTGTAGTATGGTAGTATGTGCTTTTAGACACAGTCCATGTTATTAGTGGATGCAGCATCACATTATGCACATCATCATATTTCTATATTAGATGTCATTGTGTTGATGAGAGGGCGGCAAGGTGGCTTAGAGGGCGGCACAGTGGCTTAGTGGTTTAGCAAGTTCAACTCCCATCTGGGTGGAGTTTCCATGTTCTCCCCGTGTCGGCATGGGTTTCCTCCGGGTTTTCCGGTTTCCTCCCACAGTCCAAAAACATGGATCAAGTCAATTGGGTTCACCAAATTACCCCATATAGAGTGTGTATGTATGAGTGAGTGTGTGCCCAGCGATGGATTGGCGCCCTGTCCTGGGTCTTTCTGCCCAGTACCCGAAACGTTCTCCCCTGGATGGGCATGGGGAACCCCACTGCGACCCTAATAGAGGATAAAGCAGAAGATAATGAATGAATGAATGTGTTGAATGAATGTGTTAATGAGTGACAGTGAGAGCCTGCAGGTGGAATAATCCAGTTAGAGTTATATTGTGATGGAAGTTTTTATATGTACTTGTAGCTGAGCTCATAAAAGTAGCCAAATCCATATTGATATTTTCAAGTGCTTAAGTTGGTGTTTGAGTAGTTTTAATTCCAGTAGTTTTCTTGATGAACTATAGTTGAGGATCTGGGGTGGTATTGCAAGTTTGAAGCTTCTTATTCTATGTTCCTTATGTGCTTGACAGTTAAGCAGTATGTGTTTGATTGTTAGGGTATTTCCACAACTGGTGCATTTTGGTGTTTCATCTTCTGTGAGAAAGAATGAGTGAGTTATTCTTGAATGTCCTACGTGGCATCTTTTAATTATCACTTGACTTCTTTGAGTTCGGGTGGTCCTATGTGAGTTGATGGGTTCATTTCACAAAGCTTGTTATTGTCCTGCTCATCCCATATTGTCTGCCATTTATTTCTGGTATATAAGTTTAGGGTTTTTTATAGGTTTGACGTTGGATCAGGCTCTTTTTGATTTTCAAATGAAAGGCTTTTTTAGAAGCCCTGTCGGCTTCTTTATTGCCCAGAATTCCACAATGTCCAGGTGTCCAACAAAAAATTATATTGTAATTCAGTTCTCTTAGATGCTGTACTCTGGCTAATATGTTTGTTATCAAGTAGTTATCTGTTTTTAAAGAGGCATGTGCTGTCAGGCAGGATTTGGGCATGGTAGCTCAGGAAGAGGGCGCGGTAGCTCAGTGGTTAGGGCATTGGGCTATTAATCTGAAGGTTGTGGGTTCAAATCCCACTGAATTTACCAATGTGGGTCCTTGAGCAAGACCCTTAACCCTAATTGCTCCAAGGATGCTGTGATTATCCCTGTGCTCACCTTGTAAGTTGCTTTGGATAAAAGCGTCCAATAAATGAGCAAATGTAAATTCATTTCAAATCTGTATGTATCAAGTAGTTTGTTTGTTTCTTGTTTTCCATAATGTCTAGAGCCAGAAGTATAGCTCTTCCTTCTGCTGTGAAAATGTTCTCGTAGTCTAATGTCATAATGATGTTTGCCTATTCCAAATACTGCAGAGACTTTGCAGAGATCTTTGGTTTTTGATCCACCTGTCTATATTGGAGTATGTTGTGGATATTTTTCTCTGATATCAAGGTAAAGTTGTTGATATTGAATTGGATGAGTCTGTAATTATATATTTTTCGATAGGATCATCATAATTATGGGTTTTCTTGGTTCCATGGGGGCATTGGACATGGGTAGTTTTGGGTAGTGCTCTGTCCAGATTCTGCAGATCAGGACTGATTCTTAATTCAAATGATCGTATATGTGTTTGGTCTGGTTTTATTGAGATGTGTCATCAGAGGACTAAATAAAGGTGGGAATGCCAGGTTTTATGTGTTTGCTTTAAGTTTTAGTGCATATTGGACAGCTAGTTTCAGCCGTCATGCATGCAGTGGTGGTTCGTTGGCAACAACATACAAGCTTTGGAACTGAGGAAGTCCTGAAGGCTCCAAGTGCCAGTCTCAGTCCTTGGTGACAAATTGTTTTCTAGCAAAAAGCAACTTACAATGTGAGCACAGGGTTGTCCAAAGCATCCCTAGAGCAAATAGGGTAAAGGGCCTTGCTCAAGAACCCACATTGGTAACATTTGTGGACCTGGGATTTGAACTCCCCAAACTATTGACAGCCCAAAGCCTTAACCACTGAGCTACTACACACCCACACATTGTTATTATATTTTTTATGTTACCTGATGAAGATGGGTAGATGAAAATGAACATCATCATCACACAAACAAACTTCATTTCTGAAACTACAAGAACAAAGAGACTTAAATGAACAGCAATTCTGGGAGAAAAGTCTACGGATATTTGTAACAAGTTTCTGTATTATGTGTTTTTGAGCATCATAACAAATGCACAAACTGGATATGTGCATCATGGAATCACAGAGGAAACGATTTCCTGAAGATTCTATTTTTTTTTTAAGATAACACATTCTTTTTGTGTCAGTTTAAGTGGGCTCAACATAGTATTTGGTGCACATCATAAAAAAATAATAATAGTGATAATACACATTACTTTTAATTACTCTCCATTTTATCTTTAGTTAAGATAGATGTAAATTGGGGGGCAGTAATATTGGTACAAAAAACCTATCCAATCACACCCCCATCTTCTCATCTATTATAACGGGTAAGACGTGTAAAACAGCATTATGGAAGTTAAATTCATTTTTTTATTTCACAGTAGCATAGTGGATAGAATTTTTACCTCCGTCAGCACTTGGGATCCATGTTTGAATTCTGATCTGGGAGGAGTTGCCACGCTCTCGTGGGTCTTTTCTGTTTTTTTCTTCTACAGCAGTACTTCTCAAATAGTGGGGCGCGCCACCCTGGGGGGGTGCAGTGCGGTGCCTGAGGGGGGCGCATAACAAGATATCACAGAGCAAGCGATATTAAGTGTAATGAACAAACCCTTAAGAGACAACATGGAAAAATATGTAACAGAGATGTTGGAATGAGACGAAGATAATGAGACCAACAAAAGTCAACCAAAAACTAAAACTAGGAAATATGCTGGGAGACGAAGAAAGACCGGTGTGTCTTCTGTGTCTTAAAATGTTGGCAGCGTACAGCATGAAGCCAAATAAATTAAGGCGTCACTTAAAGATATTACACCCCAATCACGTAATAAGCCGCTTGAGTTTTTTAATTGAAAACGTGACGAGTATATCCAGCAATCATCCCGTTTTTTGAAGGCTACTTCAGAAAAGCTGTGCGCTGCAAAATGGCTGCATTTTTGCCATTAGTTCTGACTTCCTCATTTTGATTAAAAACAAAACAAAAAAAAAAACAGCACAAATTGTTGTATTCATTTTTGTTTTGTAGGTTAAAGTGTTAATATATTGTGCTCCCGAATTAATGTTGCTGATTATTTTGAATTTATTATTATTAATTGATTTTATTAATTTTCATTTCTCAGTATTCAATGCCAGTCAGTTCAAAAATGTTTCTAGTTTAAATAAGAATTTCATTCGTTTCTGTTACAAACAATTTTAATAAAATTATTCTTTGTTCTAAGTGTATCTATATTTCTTTGTTTTGTTTTTTTATTTTTATTGTTAATAAGGATTCATTGTTATAAAAGAGGTGTACTTATAACAAATTTATAGACAAATGATACTACAGTGGGCACGTAAAAATTCTTTTTCATTTTTGTGTCGGGTGGGGGGGGGGGCGCAAAATGGCTTAACAGAAAATAATTGAGAATCAAAAACATGGCTTCACAAGGTAAACTGGCTGATCTTCATCACCCCTATGTAGTGTGCAACAGTGTAAGTGTGTGCATAGTGATGGATTGGCACCCTCTTCTGGGTGTGTCTGCTCAGCACCTGAAACATCTTCCCTGGATGGGCATTAATAAATGCCACATTTGTTTCAAGTGCACTGTGATCCTTTAAACGTTAAAATAAAGACAGATGTCCACAATAATATACTACCTAGATTACCTTTTTTAATTTTTACCTAGAATCTCTTTTTCATTTAGAGAAAGTAAGATATGTTGATTTCTTGTTTTATCTAGCTAGGAGAGAAACCAAGACTGAAGTGTTCCACACTACAGCAACAAAAAAAAAAGAGTGGAATTGTAATTAATTGTCTTCTATATTCTTTCTATGCTTCCCAGCTGAGGTCTTTAATAGACTGTTGTTATAAACACCTGACCAGCTCCAGACAGACAATGACTCAGCCTTATTTTATTTTACGTTTACGTTCGGTCAGCCTCAGACTGTACAGTTTACAAACAGCAATAACAATACAATAACGGAAGAGCATTAAATAATTCCAGACCGCATGGTGTCATTTCACAGACGCTTTTATCAAAAATACTTACAAATGAGAGAAAAACGGAACAATTAACATTGCAGCTTCATAAGATATTTCAAATAGAACCAACCACCATTACAAATACATTCAACATATTAAACGTACCTGTAACGAGTTTAGAAAGCACTGAATAAATCACATACAAGTTTTTCTCTCTGCAGCTTACAAGAACTGTGCCCTCTGAGCATGCAGGGAAACGCCTTTAACGCTGTTTTGGCCGACCAACAGGTGGTGCCAAACACATTTAGCAGGGATTTAATTCCATTACAATAAAATATGATTGCAGTTTTATTTACATCCCTCTGAAATTCTGCTAAATGATCATTTACACTATGTAACGATATATACTTATACATAGAGCGTTAAGAGAGGACAGACTGAGGGCAAAGTCGATTTAGAGGCAAAAATCAGTAACACAAACCAGAAAAACAAACAGCAGAAAGAAAGCAGAAGCAAATCTTTGTGGAAGTGTTCCATCCTCCGGGTTCAATTCTGGTTTTCTCCCACAATCCAAAAAACATGGATTTAAGGTGAACTGAATGCTCACCTGTTTGAATGAGTTATTGTGTTCAGCAATAGATTGGTGCCCTGTTCTATGTGTAGAGTGCCTAAAATTCATTCTCGCCTGGATGGGCATTGGCCTCTCATTTAGTTTGCCACTTTTGTGAAACTAATTTATTTTTGTTCTGGCATCACCCTTTCATTCATTTATTCATTATCTTCCGCTTATCCTCTATTAGGGTCGCGGTGGGGTTCCCCATGCCCATCCAGGGGAGAACGTTTTGGGCGCTGGGCAGATAGACCCAGGACAGGGCGCCAATCCATCGCTGGGCAGGCATCACCCTTGTCCATTGAATATTAACTCCGATATGTTCTTTTCCCAGCACTTTTAGCAATTTAGTCAGCCACTTCACTTCCTTAAATACCAACATGTTCAGGAATCCAGTACAACTGAACTTAAGGAAAATTGTTTGGCCTAGCATTCACCCAATCAGACGTGCAAATATTTTTACACTGCAAGCTGTTGATTTGTTGTGTTTGTTTTCATCAAATAAACATTAAACAGAATACAAAGTTAACATCTGCATGTAAACTGAAGACTGCCTGCTACATTAAATGGAAAAACTGCTCTGGACAAGTGGAATTTCAGAATGCTCTCATCTTAAGCTCCCTCACATCTGCCACAAACATCATCACACAAGAAGATGGCATGAATGAGTAATACAAAGGCGCAGCAAGGTACCTACATTCCTCACTTGACAGTGGCACAGCTGATTATGCACCTATATGTAGACTTCCAAAAATTCCTCTGCATTTATATTTAACATCTGCTTCCCTAAATAAAAACTTATGTTTGTGATACATAATTAAAGGTGTATTCTCTCTATACATGCTGCTAGAGTCTTTATTTCTTTGCAGTAAAAGTCCTCCATCAGCACCTCCATCAGCAGCATGAGAGCTATGTTTATGTGACTCCAGCTTTGTGTCATTGCTCCTCCACCTTAATCTTTGACCAGCACCAGACAGACTGTCAGAAAAAGCGCCGTCCGACCATCGGAGGCACTGCGCTTTGCTATGCAGGGTGAGGTGAAGCGGGGCGAATGAGCGAGCCAGGCGACCAGGTAAGCAGCAGGAAGGTTTTTAATAAACGAAAGGCAAGAGCGAAACCCAACACACGTGCGGACCTGAGCTCAGGTCAGCCCGGAACACACAGCCCGAATCAATGTCCCGAAACCTGCCAGGCGTGTAGGTGGCGCGGCGCGGATCGCTGACGGCGCGGCACGGATCAAGGGGCGGCTCGTGGGTGGCATCGAGAGACTCGCAGAGCGGCTCGCGGAAAGGCTCGGGGAGCGACTTGCGGGCAGGGCAGCGCGAAGCGGCTCGCTGGCAGTGCGGGGTGGCTCGCTGGCAGGGCAGAGCGGCTTTCTGGCAGGGCAGAGCGGCTCGCTGGCGGGGCAGAGTGACTTGCTGGCGGTGCGGAGAGGCTCGCAGGGCGGGTTGCTGACCCGAGTGCTGCGAATGGCGTGAAGCGGATTACTCACAGCGCGGCGCGGCTCGCTGGCTGCACAGGGCAGCTCGCGGAGAGACTCACAGGCGGTGTAGAGCGGATTACTGGCAGCGCGGAGCGGCTCGCTGGCGGAGCGGAACGCGAGACCCAGGGGGAACCTCTCTAAAAAAGGCTGCCTCGAACCGGCTAGCCGAGGTGAGACAGTCATCCCGGCCGACTACTAAGCTCTCGGCCCACCACCGAGCGGGTCCCACAAGCCTGGAGAGGTAGTACAGAACCCTCTCCCTGTCCGACAGCTCCTGACTGGTCGTGCATTCAAACACCTTGCAACAGCCAATGATGTACGGGAGTGGCTTTAAAGCCACCCCGTCGCAAGGTGCCAGGAGCTTACACAGAACAGAGAACGCCAAGGTAACGCAGCGGGACCCTGCAGCCGGAGAAACGGCTAATGGCGGGGCTAGCGCCGAGGTAATGCAGCCAGATGCTGCAGCTGGAGAGACGGCTAATAGCGGGGCTAACGCCGAGGTAACGCAGCGGGACGCTGCAGCCAGAGAAGCGGCTAATGGCGGAACTAACGCCGAGGTACCGCAGCGGGATGCTGCAGCCGGAGAAACTAAACCACCCGACTGCCGGGACTAACCGAATTAAACGAAATATGCGGCAGGGGGGAACAAAAGAGGAGCGCTTACCCAGCCGAGGAATGCTGGACTTCGCTAGGAGGTTGGGAGGCCAGCATTCTGTCAGAAAAAGCGCCGTCCGACCATCGGAGGCACTGTGCTTTGCTACGCAGGGTGAGGTGAAGCGGAGTGAATGAGCGAGCCAGGCAACCAGGTAAGCAGCAGGAAGGTTTTTAATAATCGAAAGGCGAGAACGAAACCCAACGCATGGGCGGAACGTGCCGGGAAATAAAACATAAAAAAAAAATAAAAAAAAACCGAAAGGAAACGCTACCGATACATCGCTACCAACAAAGTGCAAAAACTAACAATAGTAATGCTGGCCTGCTGACCCAGGGAGCATGTGCTCAGTATTGTCAGCAGGCAGCATGTGACTCCCAAACCTAACACAGACAATGACTCAGCTTTATTTCATGTCCTTTAGCATCAGACTACAGCTTACAAACAGCAATAAAAATACAACAACACAATAATGGACGAGCATGAAATAAATCCAGACCGCATGGTGCATCAGTTACTTTTACATTTAGGCATTTAGCAGACGCTTTTATTAAAAGTGCCTTACAAATAAGAGAACAACAATTAACATCAGAATCAGAATCAGATTTATTTGCCAAGTATGTTACACACACAAGGAATTTTCTTACGGCATGATGGTGTCTCTCTTGTAAAATTAAAATTTACTGTATTTACAATTTATACAGTTATATTTACAAATAACAAATTTTCTGTACATTTGATACATATATTATAGTATAAAATATATATGGTAAGGTGCATTTTTGATGTAGTGATTATAAGCTGTTTATAAGTATGATGGCGCGAGGAAAGAAACTGTTTGAGTGTCTGGTTGTTTTGGTGTAAAGTGATCTGTATCGTCTGCTGGAGGGGAGGAGCTGAAATAGATTGTGTCCAGGGTGTGAGAGGTCCATGATGATTTTCTTTTGACTGTTTACTGGTTTTTGAGGTATACAAGTCCTGCAGGGTGGGCAGAATAGCACCAATGATTTTTTTAGCAGTTCTAATTGTTCTCTGCAATCTGCACCTGTCTTGTTGTGTCGCAGCTCCAAACCAGACCGTAATAGAAGTGCACAAGACAGGTTCAATTATCGCAGAGTAGAACTGCCTCAGAAGATCTTGTGGCAAGCAATGTTTCCTCAGTTGGCACAGGAAATACATCCTCTGTTGGGCCTTCTTAAGGATGGAGCCGATGTTAAGCTCCCATTTCAGGTCCTGAGAGATGGTGACGCCCAGAAACTTGAAGCTCTCCATAATCGTCACGAGGCTGTTGGTTATTGTCAGGGGTAGCAGTGGAGGTGAGGTGTGTTTACTGAAGTCCACTGTCAGCTCTACAGTTTTGAGTATGTTAAGCTCAAGATTGTTTTGTGTACACCATGACACCAACTATTTAATCTCCCGCTAATATGCAGACTCCGTCACCGTCTTGAATGAGACCGATGACAGTTTTGTCTTCTGCAAACTTAAGGAGTTTAACAGTTGAGTCGTGCGATGTGCAGTCGTTGGTATACAGGAAGAAGAGCAGTGGGGAAAGGACACGTCCTTGTGGGGCTCCAGTGCTGATAGGCTGTAGCTTCATAAGATAATTTTATATAACGGACCACTACAAACACATTCAACATATTAAATGTACCTGTAACAAGTTTAGAAAGCGCTGTATAAATCACATACATGTTCTCATCTCTGCAGCTGTCCTCTGAGCATGCGGGGAAACGCCTTTAACTACGATGTCTTTTCCGACCAACAGGTGGTGCCAAACACATTTAGCAGGGATTTATTACCATTACAATAAAAAACGATTGCAGTTACATATACACCCCTATGAAATTCTGCTAAATGGCAAGAATAGACAGATAAACACACAAAACTAAATACCATTTAAAAATAAAAAGTAACAAAGGACAGAGTTCTAAACTCCATATCTCTCCTAAACACATGCAAAAAATGCATAGCAAAACAAACAGGCAGCCACTCCCTACAACTGAAGAAACAGATTGTTTACACTATGTAACAATATATACTTATACATAGAGCGTTAGGAGAGGACAGACTGAGGGCAAAGTCAATTTACAGGCAAAAGAAAGTAACACAAACCAGAAAAACAAACAGCGCCATGAAATCAGAAGCAGATCTTTGTGGAAGTGTTCTATCCTCCAGGTTCTCTCTGGTTTCCTTCCACAATCTAAAAACGTGGATTTAAGGTTAATTAAATGCTCTTACAGGCAAAAGTGAAAACAGCAGCATTAAATCAATGTTCTGTTGCAACAACAAAGCGTGTCACAGCTTCAAGAAAACGAAATCCCTGTGTTGGATCGAGATCCATTGAGTTTTATCTTTTTTATAAGAGCCTTTTAACATGGCATTAAAAATAAAACACTTTTTGGTATTATTTAGAGCAGTTAACACATGGACATTACAAGAGGATATAAAGAGCGCCTACTTAAAGAATACTTTGGAGATGAATAAGGATCACAAATACCTTGTTGTTTCTGAAGAACCTCTGTGAGCCAGGGACTAAGCGGGGGTGGGGGGGCTGTGTGACTTTCTAGTGAATATTGGATAAACATGGTCCAGACAGGTAGTAAAGGTGGAGCAGAATGTGTTGAATGTAGTGTTAGTGTTAAGGGTTAACTGTTAACTGTTATGTATGATCGCCATACATTTAAAGTTGGTAAATGGATGAGTGCACGTGTGTAAGTGTTTGTGTGAACGAGTGTTATAAAAGTAAATATAGGAGCAAGGTTAGATGTTCAATAAACGATCTGGAGATGCAAATTGTTCCAAATAGATTGTAATGCAATTTACTGAATAGACAACCAAGTGTACAAGAAAAATCATCAATGGCGTGTAACCAAAATTGATAAGAGAGCTCTGAGCGCAATCCTCTCCTTTGTCCATTCAAGTCCTTCAGGAGGGCGTTACTTTCTTTGTCAGTGTGTGTGTGTTGCCAGATAACCGTCCTTCGTCTCCTGCGTCTCCATCCTTTATTTTTTTCTTATGAGACCAACAGTCTTTTTTCTTGTGAGAGCATCTGGCTGCTGCATTCCAGACTACTTTACCAACTGGTTCCGCATCTAGCCCCCTCTGTGGCCTAACTTTAAAATACATTCCTCTTGACTGTCGCATTGTTCCTATTTTACATGTTCAGTTCAACTATTACAACACATAGATTACATAATTTCAAACAGTTAGGATAAATTAATGAAATTAATGTCTTCTTATGTTTAATAAATTTCAAAAGTCCCCGCTTTCACACCCTATGAGTGTGTGACCATATTTACTAGTTTTACTAAAAACGTGTGTGTCCTAGAGTTTATGTGCGGGTGACTGAGACTACTGAAATGTCTCTGTTTATTAAAGCTTCTTGTTTTCCTCCGCGCCAAGTCCAGTGCATGTCAGAACATTTCTAAACAATTAACCTTATATTTTCCTTGTGGTGTATTCATTCATTCATTCATTATCTCCCGCTTATCCTCTATTAGAGTCACGGTGGGGTTCCCCATGCCCATCCAGGGGAGCACGTCTCGGGCGCTGGGCAGATAGACCCAGGACAGGGCGCCAATCCATCACTGAGCACACACTCACTCACACAGACACACTCTATATGGGGCAATTTTGAGAATTCAATTAACTTGATCCATGTTTTTGGACTGTGGGAGGAAACCGGAGAACCCGGAGGAAACCCACGCAGACACGGGGAGAACATGGAAACTCCACCCAGATGGAGATTCGAACCGGGAATCCCTAGCGCTGAGAGGCAAACGTGCTAACCACTAAGCCACCGTGCCGCCCCTTGTGGTGTATGCTTTTATGAAAATGTGTGGTGTACGTGACAGAGCATAGTTGTTCATAGATGTTCTTGGTCTTAGAGACGATCCATGCTTCCTGCCAGACCATTCCCCATGTGTCGTTCGCTCTGGTCTGAACTTATAATGTGACTTATAGAAAAATATTATATATATATATATATATATATTTTTTTTTTTATAGAATATTTTTATTGGAAATATAAACAATATCCTTACAACAACAACTAACATGTTCCACTTTTTCTTTTAAAACAAACTACCCCCACACACAAAGAAAATACTATAATAATAATAAAAATAATAATAATAAAAATAAAATATATATATTTTAAAATTATACATCTGATAATAATAAACATTAAATATCAAAGCAATCCGCCCCCCTCCCCATAACCACTCGGCTCACCACGACCAACCGACATATTGCTAGGGTAGTGCAACATTAAAAGGCACACGAAAAAGAAAAGAGAAATGAAAAACAAAAGAAGATCACACATTTAATTTAATGTGGAAAAACTGCCAGATTGGTGAAATAAGAAATAAAAGGTTGCCACATGCTATAAAACTCTCTTAAATAATTTCGATCACTAATTGCAGATGTGAGTTCCTTAAGCTTAGCATTAATATTTTTATTTGAAAAAGCAGAATAAGAAATAATTTGGCCTCTCAGGTAGCACTTAAGGGTCTCCCAAAGTAGTGAATATGAAGAAGAATCATTCTGATTAAAGGATAAAAATTCATCTATAGAATTTGAAATGAATTTGCAAAAATTTTTGTCTGCCAAAAGGAGAGTATTAAATCTCCAACGTGGTGGGATATGTTTATAGGTGGAGATTTGAATATCTAATAATAAAGGAGAATGGTCAGATATAACAATACCCGAATAGTCAGTATAACTAACACAAGTATTAAGTGTGTTATTGATAAAAAAGTAATCGATCCTCGAATATGAATGGTGAACTCTGGAAAAAAAAGAAAATTTTTGAATGGAGGGGTTACGGAATCTCCAGGGGTCAACAAGCCCATTTTCTATCATGAAATCAGAGAATGCATTAGACATGGCGGAATGAGACATATTTAGAGAATTCGACCGATCTAGAGATGGATTAAAGACACAATTTAGATCCCCTCCAAAAATCAGCAGATGAGTATTCAAGTAGGGGATTTTACTTAGCAACCTTTTGGCGAATTCAACATCATCAAAATTTGGGGCATATACATTCACCAGCACAACCTTCCTTTGATTTAATGTACCATAACATCACTGGATACAAACTGATTTTTTTGTTAATTAAAATAGCCACTCCCCTAGCTTTTGAATTAAAGTTAGAGTGGAAGACTTGACCCACCCAGGGGCAATATAACCTGTGGTGATCAGTATTGCGAAGGTGGGTTTCCTGTAGAAACACCAGATCAGAGCTTAAGCATTTCAAGTGTGCAAAAACCTTGGCTCTCTTAACAGGGTTACCCATAAACTCTGATATTCCAGCTGATGAATTTAAGAGGTGTGCCTGAACCAGCACTGCTGGGATCTATATTGCCACTAGCCATTCCAATGAAAAAAAAAACTACAAAGATGTAACTGGTCGCAGTAAGCCGAGATGCAACACCCTCCCCATAATAACCCCTAAACATAAACACACTCAAAGTCTCCATAAAACAGAACAAAGGAGACAGCAGTGTAACCCACAATAGTTAAAGGAGTATTAACTAGAGTATTAACTAAGTCACCCAGAGCCTATCCCGAGTAAAATGGGAAAGAAAATAGAAAGAGAAAGTCTCTCCCACTGGTCTCAACATGTATTAATATAATATTAATAATAATAATAATAATAATAATAATAATAATAATAATAATATGCGCACTGATAAACGCATTGCCTTTACAAATATGTATTTCCTAACCCTCTGCAATCCTAAATAAACAGCCAGGTTAGAGCAACAAACCAGAAAGGAACATAACACTGCACCGATGTAGCATTAAAAGCCACCCAGCCACAGAACCAATAGAGCCCAGATCCGGAGAACCCGACCGGAGTTTACATACTACCCATTAGTCAGAGTTTTGACGTATTTGCTGGCCTCCTCCGCTGATGTGAAATCCTTCTCGACGCTGTTGTAGGTGATGCGCAGGATGAAACAGGCCGCACCGAACCCCGTCCATACCACAGAGCTGCCACCGAACCTCGTTAAAAGTGGCACGAGCCCGAGCAATCGTAGCGTGTAATCGGGGAACACCGATATATCAAAGTCTTTAACTTTAATTTGCCGAAGTTCTCTTGCTCGGCGCAGAATGTCCGCATAATTACTATAATAATGAAACGTGCACACCACCGCTCGTGGTTATCTGTTTATTTTCTCCCAGAACTGATGATCATTTTAGTTTCTCTTTTACTTGTAGTTTCAGAGATGAAGTATGTTTGTGTAATTTTGTTTATACACTGTTCATCAGGTAATCTGTATTTATTACTTTTTTTTTTCTTTTTCACTTTATTCTAAGCTTATTCACTACACAGATCACATTATACTAATAATAAAAATGTATACATTTAAATTGCTTTGTATAACTGTATTATAATAATGTCACGATCAGGTGTGCGCTGTCCGGAGAAAGCGGCGCAGCGTGGTGTGGATGCAGGAAGCGAGCCAGGCGACCAGGTAAGCAAACAAAAAACTCGGCCAAAAGCCGAGAGGAAAACAGGGGGGAGTGACGTAACACTCCCAACCCTGACAAATAATTAGTAACAGTGCTGATGTCTTTAATTAGTATATTATTCATTATTTAATTTGTTTAAATCTATAAATCATATTTTACATTAAATTAATTTTTTTTCTAGATTTTTATGGGCCCATATTAATAAAAATAAATAAATAAATAAGAGGACTAATAATTCTTATTAAAATAGAAAGTATAAATAGTGTTCAGGAATGATTATTTATATGAGCTTAAGATGCTTTAGTATTTCAGATCATTTCAGATTTTATTTAAAGAGTCTCATTATTATTAAGGGGATGGCATAGTGGCTTAGTGGTTAGCACGTTCTCCTCTCAGCGCTAGGGATTCCTGGTTCGAATCCCAATCTGGGTGGAGTTTCCATGTTCTCCCCGTGTCTGCATGGGTTTCCTCCGAGTTCTCCGGTTTCCTCCCACAGTCCAAAAACATGGATCAAGTCAATTGAATTCTCCAAATTGCCCCTTACAGAGTGTGTCTGTGTGATTGAGTGTGTGCCCAGGGATAGATTGGCACCCTGTCCTGGGTGCATCTGCCAGCGCCCTAAACGTTCTCCCCTGGATGGGCATGGGGAACCCCACCGCGACCCTTATAGAGGATAAAGTGGAGGATAATAGATGTATGGATTATTATAAAGGGTAGTTTTACTACAAAGATCATAACATTACTCCTCAACATGACTTTGTATATCTGTGTATTAAAATCAATAAATGCATCAGAAAACCAAAACTGATAAAGACAGAAACCTGAAACTGTCTCTACAGATTCTCTAACACTGTGTTAAATCCCTCTGACTCTTTACCTACTCCTGCTTCAGTCCAAACCAGGGGTGTTTTTAGGGTTTAGAAACAGGGGCTTTAGCCCAGATCCCTTATTCCCCCTCTGTCCTCTTTAAAAATTGCCCTTTCATGAGTGTATTTATCCATTTTTCAAACTGTTGTTACATTCATTTTGTTTGATCTTTCATTAGTTATTCATTCATTCATTCATTATCTCCCGCTTATCCTCTATTAGGGTCGCGGTGGGGTTCCCCATGCCCATCCAGGGGAGAACGTCTCGGGCTGGGCAGATAGACCCACGACAGGGCGCCAATCCATCGCTGGGCACACACTCACTCACACAGACACACTCTAAACGGGGCAATTTTGAGAATTCAATTAACTTGATCCATGTTTTTGGACTGTGGGAGGAAACCGGAGAACCCGGAGGAAACCCACGCAGACACGGGGAGAACATGGAAACTCTACCCAGATGGGGATTCGAACCGGGAATCCCTAGCGCTGAGAGGCCACCGTGCCGCCCTTTCATTAGTTATATTGGATAAAATTAAATAACATGAAACATGTCTGTCAGCAGTAAGTTAGTAAACTTTATTTATATAGCACTTTTCTTAGGCACAGGCCACAAAGTGCTTTACAGAAAGGATAAAACATAAAGTATAAAAGAGAGGAAACACATTAAAAGAGTACAGCACATTTACACAACATAAAAACACAAACAGCCAAGACTACTGGCTAGCCCATTTGCCCAAAAGCCTGTTTAAACAGGTAAGTCTTTAAATGTTTTGTAAAAGAGTCCACAGAGTCCGCCAATCTTAAAAGAGGGGGCAATGAGTTCCACAGTTTGGGAGCAACAACCTCAAATGCTCAATCTCCCAAAGTCTTTAACGAGGAACAGACAGTAAGTTCAAGTTGTTAGACCGGAGCGAACGAGCTGGTACGTGTTGATGGAGCAGACCAGACACATACATAGGAGCCTTATTGTGTAATGCTCTGTATGTGTGACAGGTGGAAGCATGGAGAAAGTGGTGGGACATTTGTTGGAACTGGCTGTCTGGTGGTGGCTGCCTTAACAGCATTATTGTCCCCTAGTGGCGCTATACCGGCAGGGGGGGGGGGGGGCTTTTATTTTGATATTTGCATGCTGATTGCTCCCGGCTTTACACGGCATATAGTCTCGTGCAGGTGGCGCAAATTAGCGTTTGTTCTCGTGGCGGCAAATTTGAGCTCCAGTCGGGAGGGTCGCGTGTTCGTGGTGAAGCTGCATGTTGATAACCTGTGTGTTAAACTATTGAGAGGACAACAGGGATGTGATAGTTATGCAGGTATGGCTGTTTTTTCTGCTTAAATGTTTTGTAAAGGCAGGCAGTCATGGTATTAAGGGTATTACTGTTGTATTATAGTCATGTATTGTTGATTTTTGATTAATATTAACAAAGGGAGTTTCCAGCTTAGTTTCTTAAAGATGTTTGTACTTATTTTAAAGGGAGATTGGAAGCTTCAGGAATCAGCTGTGTGGCTTTGCAGATGTTGGGTGGCAAGTACATGCCTGGTATATGCTATAGTGATATATGTAGCTAAAAGCACAGTTATTTAATTATTCTTGTGCTTTATAGAGCATTTGGGGATATCTGGAAGTACTATGAAGTGAGATTGAGCTGTGTATTTCACCTGTTACAATTAACTGCTATGTATAATTGGAGGTACTTGGCTTTAGTGGGTCAGTGTTCATGTTTTGTGTGGCTAATTATCATTTGTGCTTTCTAGGTTTGTGCAGCCAGCAACAATTGCCACTGTTTTCTTTCCCATCTTTTCCTTTTTATCTCTGCATTGGGCCTATATTGTTTTAAATGGTTAATAAAGTTGAATTTTAGCATTTTACTCAGACTTTTTGACCCAGGGTGGCCCTTAATACTTCACCTCTTTGGTTAATCTGGTGCCTGTTAACTTAGAAAGGAAATATTAGGATTGTCACCTTGGAAGGTTGTACATATTCAGCCTATTTAATTCGGTTTTATTTTCCTCCCATATTGAATTTTGCAGTGTCACGTTTGGTTTATTTTTATTTGATTAAGATGGACTATTTGCAATGTATCTATTTAAATTTCTCTTTAATTAACTTATTTTGTGTGTATTTGAGTATGGGGGTTAACCACAGGCTTTGTCTGTTTCCTTGATAACTACTGGTTTTAAAATTAATATAGGCCCAGATTTTTTACTATTTTGAAGTCATTTTATACCTGGGTTTGATATTGCTCGGATGTTTTAATGTTTCCTAATCCTTAATAAAATTGTTAATATCAGCCTCATAACGTTTGTGTGCCTTATTTCGATAATGTTTTGGGTTAGCTACTGAGTAGCGATTGAATAAGGTAACCAGGGGTCACATATGTAAGAGTTGAAATTTTAAAATAAATCCAGTGTTCAACAGGAAGAATACTAAAAGTGGGGTTATGTGAGATCGTTTGTTTGCTTTTGTCAGCAGTTTAGCAGCAGCATTTTGAATTAACTGCAACCAGATACAAGCAGACATGCTGAGTAAGGAAAACAGGACATTACAGTAGTCTATACGAGATGAGAGAAACGCATGTACCAGCATCTCTAGTTCTGTGTTTGAAACTATAGACCTCAGTTTACTGATATTCCTCAGATAAAAAAAAAAAAAACACGATTTTGACTGTTGACTGTTTAATGTGTGTCAAACACCAAGCTCTGATAAAACATAACACCTGGGTTACGTAGACTCGAACGGACAGCAGAAGAGAGAACCCCCATGTTTTGTTTAATCAAAGGTATAACAGTTTCTGGAGCAATGATTAGGACTTCTGTCTTGTCATTCAGCTGCAGAAAATTAGTTGAAGTCCATTCTTTAATAGATTGAAGACAATCTAATAGCCTACGCAAACTATGCATTTTACTGGGTTTAAATGAAAAATAAAGTTGAATATCATATCTCAAAAAGATGATTAAAGGAGCAGACTCAGACAAAGTCAGCAACAGTCACTGAGAAGCTTCTTTCAGCAAGATAAGACCCAAATCAGTCGAGCCACCACCTTTTCCAAAATTTTGGATAAGAATGGAAGTTTTGAAATGGGCCTATAATTCTTAAGCACTGCTGGATCAAGGTTTGCTATTTTTAATAGTGGCTGAACAGTGGCATGTTTAAAATAAGATGGAACATAGCCTGTAGAAAGTGAGAAGTTTACAATAGCCAGTAAAGCAGGGCCAATACTAGGTAAAACCCTCAGTAATAACTCGGTATCACATCCCAAGAACGACATGATGGCTTTAGTTTTTTAGTCACATCCAGCAAATTGTCTAAGCTGATAGACTGAAAGGACTCTAAATCAGAAAAAGAGGATGTGTGGCCAATAGGGGTCACATCTGTCGCTGGTCTAATACTGGACCTAATGGCCATGACCTTATCTACAATAAATGAGAGAAACTTCGATCTCAATCATCGATATAAAAACATGGCAGTTCTACTGGCGGTGGGGCAACAATATTATTGATGGTATTGAATAAAACCTTAAGATTTCTTTTAGAACATAAAATCAAAATAGTATGCAGACCTAGCCACATTTACAAGAGCATTAAATGAACAACAAAGTTCTTTAAGGTGCAAGCGATGTACTTCCAGACCAGTGGCTTTCCATAATCTCTCAGACCTACGACACAGCTGTCTTAGAGAATGAACCTCATCAGTCATCCATGGAGTTTTATTATTTATAGGCCTATACTTTTTTTCAGAGGTGCTACTATATCTATTAATCTGTAACAGCTTTCATTAAAAGACTGCATCAGAAGCTCAACATCAGTACATTTAGAAACAAAATCAAAGCATAACTTTGCAAAGAACTTGTTGACTGATTTTTGATTGTTAATGCTAGTAGACAAGGTTCTTTTAGGACAGAGATGGTCAGTGTTACAAGAAAGATAAAAAAAAATGCATTTATGATCACTTAACAGATCTTCACTGTACAAGTCATCAACATGGAGCCCCAGTGGATAGCACATTCAGTTCTAATAAATGATAGTTTTGGCTGAAAATTTTTGAATAAATAAAACTGAGCTGGTGGCGCGGTGGCTTAGTGGTTAGCACCTTTGCCTCTCAGCCCTAGGGATTCCCAATTCGAATCCCCATTTGGGTGGAGTTTCCATGTTCTCCCCGTGTCCAAGTGGGTTTCCTCCGGGTTCCTCCCACAGTCCAAAAAACATGAATCAAGTCAATTAAGTTCTCCAGATTGCCCCCTATAGAGTGTGTTTGTGTGAGTGTGTGCCCAGCGATAGATTGGCGCCCTGTCCTGGGTGTATCTGCCCAGATCATGAATGAATTAATAAACCTGAGCTTTGGCAGAAAAGCATGAATCCGTTTTAAGAGTCAGTCGCAGATGAGACAGTTTAACAAGGTTTTGCTTTGAAATACCGTAACTTTGTGACAGTTTGTGCCATCTGAAAAATTTTTATGTTTCTGAAAGTTGAGAAGCTGCTCTTTTCAGCCAACATAGTTATTACGGTAACTTTACTCCTGATACTGGTGAAAAAAAATCTGTCTCCCTCAAACACACACACAGCTTAGAAGCACAAACAGCTGACGGTGACTCCATCGTTTGGTCTCGCTGCTGGAGGAGAGGTGGCCAGAGAAAGCTGCTCTCATACCCACCGCTAAATCGGAAGTGGCTTTACGGTCAGATGATGCGCACATCTGAAGAAAGGGCTTTGTGAACATAGAGGCACATGATCGAAACGGTGCTTCGTGACCTGTTAAGAGCATGTGTGTTCAACTGCGGTGTCATGGGACGCGAATCAGAGGCAAACCAGCAGTTTGGTAAAGACTTTGGTTTTTTACTTTGGTTTGAACTGCGCGTCAGTATTAACAGTTAAAAAGCAATCGGACGAAAGGCTGTAAAAGTGGTAGTGATTTATATATCTGTTAGTGAGAGGTGACTTCAGATAAATAGAAAATGCTGTAGAGGGAAATCATTTGCCACCGAAATGGGTTCCCATCTGATACATGGAATGTTCCATGTAGGTGTGCTGCACACCTTCCATCCATTATCTTCTGCTTTATTCTCTACTAGGGTCACGGTGGGGTTCCAAATGCCCATCCAGTGGAGAATGTTTCAGGCGCTGGGAAGATACACCCAGGACAGGGTGCCAATCCATCGCTGGGCACACACTCACACAAAAACACTCTCTATGGAGCAATTTGTATAAATCAATTGACCTTGATCCATGTTTTTGGACTGTGGGAGGAAACCCACACGGACATGGGGAGAACATGGAAACTACACCCAGATTGGAATTGGAATTTAGAAAACTCACCTGAACTTTGAAATAAGTCAGAGCTGTGAGTACAGCCAGCACCGAGAGTTGGACTCCACAGGGCTAATACAATCCCCTTCTTTTTGAAAAGACATTTCCGTGGTAAAATTGACAATTTTTTTGTGGATTAGGAAATGTATTATTTATTTTTTGTCCTTTTGTGATGTAATTTTTTTTTGGGGGGGGACTTGAATAAACACCACTAGCACTTTTGCACCTGATTCATAATCATGGGTTATCCTTGTTCTTTCCCTTGATCTCTATGACCATGCTTTTTAACATCTGCCTTGTGACCAAAACATACTAGTTAAATCATTTTCTGGATGACAGTATCCTTTCCAAGACAATTTAAACAAACTTTCTTTTTTAGCTTCTTTGCATCAGTGACTTCTCAACCCTAGATTGCATTCAGCACTTTCTGCTCCACCTTTACTATCTGTCTGGACCAGGTCTGTCCAATATCCACTAGAAATTCACACAGCTCTCCCTTTACTCCCTGGCTCACAGAGGTGCTTTAGAAACAACGTTTTCACTTCTGCTTGTAAATTGACTTTGCCCTCAGTCTGTCCTCTCTTAACGCTCTATGTGTAAGTATATATTGTTACATATAAATGTGTAAATGATCTATTCCACGAGTTGTAGGGAGTGGCTGCATGTTTGTTTGCCTATGCATTTTTTGCTTGTGTTTATGAGAGTTATGGAGTTTAGAACTCTGTCCTTTGTTTCTATTTATTTTTCAATGGTATTTAGTTGTGTGTGTTTATTGTCTCTATTCTGGTCATTTAGCAGAATTTCAGAGGGGTGTGTTATGTGACTGCAATCGTTTTTTATTGTAATGATGTTTAATCCCTGCTAAATGTATTTGGCACCACCTGTAGGTCGGACAAGACATCGTAGTTAAAGGCGTTTCCCTGCACGCTCAGAGGACAGCTGCAGAGATGAGAACGTGTATGTGATTTATACAGCGCTTTCTAAACTCGTTACAGGTACATTTAATATGCTAAATATTGTGCAATGTCAATTTCGTTCTTTCATTTGTAAGTCACGTTTGATAAAATCGTCTGCTAAATGTAAATTATACGCCATGATGCATGGTTTTATTTCGTGCTCCTCCCGTTATTGTGTTGTTATTGCTGTTTGCTGTATGGAGCATGCTGCTGATGGAAGTGAAAGGACGTTTACTGCAAATAAATAAATACTCTCTAGCAGCATGTTTGGAATGGTTACATCATTAACATATCAAAAAGATAAAGATAACAGGAACTTGCAAATACACTTCCCAATTTTTCACTGTTCTGTTGAGCCAGGGTTTTTCACTGTCAAAAAGGTATTTTGTTAAATAGTTCAGTAAATCAGTTGCCAAAGTTACTAACAGGACGCTATTGCCAATTTGATTTATCTGCGTTGTGTTTTTAACAGCAGTCTATTAAAGACCTCAGCTGGGAAGAATAGAAAAAATAAAGTAGTGTAGAATAAAGAGTTACTGTAGTTTAGCACACTTATCCAGTCCAAGATGACGCGAGGCTCGACGTCTTAGCAGTTTTAGGAATAAAATACTTATTTACTTAACTATACTGTTTATTTGCTTGAATCACTCGTGCGAACTGCAGCTACGAGAGACAGGCACTTTTGGACATTAACATTCGCTGCACAAACATCGGATTTACGCATCAGATTGACTTAAAGCAGCTTCCTCCAGAGTTGATCCAGACACCGGGACCTAGCATGTCACTCTTGCCGACCGGAAGTGCCCGACGCCGGCGATGCAAGTGTAAACAAAGGCGAGGTAAGCGCGGAGGTTTGCGTGCTAAGCTAAGGCTAAATCCACACCGGTCGGCATTACCTAGCGTTTTCCTCGCCAATGTTCGCTCGCTGCAGGGTAAGTTGGATGAATTAAAGAACTGGCCCCTCAAACAGAGATGGCTCAGAGACTATTATTTAATATTTTTCACGGAAACGTGACTGAGGGACGATGTGGCGGACAGCATGGTGGAACTGGAGTACGTTTACTTACTGCGCATGCGTTCTTCGCTGTTATGTTTTTGGAAGCCACGCCCATAAATCCATGCTACCTCGAGTCACTTGCTGTGCGTGTTGCTTTGTGAGTTTTGCATTATTTTTCATAAACGGAAATTACGGTTAGGTTAATAAACCAAATCTCAATCCTCTGTCCTCAGTCTGCCAGACCTTTCTACAGCTTTTGATACAGTAAATTATCAGATTCTACTGTCCACTCTTTCTGAATTAGGCTTTTCTGATACGACACTTGAATGGTTTTGATCCTATTTCACAGGAAGGACCTTCATGGAATGGGGAGATCTCTAACTCTCACCAAGTACGCACTGGTGTGCTTCAGGGCTCTGTACTTGGTCCTCTCCTCTTCTCACTATACATGACATCACTGAGCACAGTCATCCATGCGCATGGTTTCTCTTACCATGGCTATGCTGATGACACTCAGCTTCATCTGTCTTTTGCCCCTGATGACACCACCATCTCAAATCGGGTATCTGCCTTCCTCACCGACATATCTGTTTGGATGAAGGCCTGTGATCTCAAATTAAATTTTGGAAAAAACAGAGCTTCTCATTATCCCAGCTAAACCCTCGATCCATCAGGACCTGACCTTCCAAATTGACGGCTCCACAATCTCCCCAACCGATTCGGTCCAGAACCTTGGTTTCACAATAGACTCCCACCTTAATCACCCGTTCCCGTTCCGTTTTATCAAAACCGCCCGTTCCTGCAGATTCCTTTTTTACAACATAAGGAAGATCAGACCCTTCTTGACTTGAACATGCGACCCAACTGCTTGTTCAAGCCCTAGTCCTATCCCGGCTTGATTATTGTAATGCGCTACTTGCCTGTATCCCAGCTTCCACAATCAGACCTCTTCAACTAATTCAAAATTCTGCAGCCCGACTTGCGTTTAACCAGCCCAAGCGAACTCATGTCACTCCATTACTCATTTCCCTCCATTGGCTCCCTGTAGCTGCTCGCATTCAGTACAAGTCACTGACTCTGGCCCACAGAACCATTTCTGGATCTTCTGCCTCCTACCTTCACTCTATCTTTTCAAAATACACTCCGACTCGTTCACTTCGCTCCAGTGATGATTGCCGCCTGGTGATTCCACCTCACCAAGGAGCTAATTCTGACTCCGTGGCGTTCACCACTGCAACATGGTGGTACCATCTTCCCAACTCGGTCCATAAGGCAGAATCACTAAGCAGTTTTGAGAAACTACTGAAGACGCATCTCTTTAACAAATACCTGTTGTAGGAAAAAAAAAAAAGCGGGGGGCGCAGCATCAAATAACAATCAGGTTTAATGAATTTACAGTATAGTTGGTTTTCTCCATAACTTCTGACGTGTAATGACAGAATTTGTAAGTCGCTTTGGATAAAAGGTTCTGCTAAATAAGTAAATGTAAATCTAATGGGGTTGAAGAAAGCCAAGTAGCAGTTTTCAACAGGGTAGCATGACTTGAGAATGTCTCTTAATATGATGTAATTTGACCTATTAAAATGTCCTACCAGCAGTTTTAAAAGTTTAAGTATTATGTATTATGACCTCAAGCTAAATTACAAAACCCTATTATTTTTAGGATTTAGCTATAGGTATACTATAGGATGTTTCGATATGGTACGACAATCTGACAGATATTGCTATAAAAATGTGCTACTATATGTAACGGTAGAAAAATTTGTTAAGGTAGGAGAAATTTTCAGAACAATGGTCAGCCTCAACTACGGGGGAAACCTGCGGCGGAGGAAACTGTATCTACGTAAACAAAGCGTGATGCATGGACTCCGTTTTAGTGGAGACACACTGCTCTAATATAGACCCTTCTATCTGCCCCGTGAGTTCAGCTGTGTTGTTGCTGTTGTAGTTTATGTGCCTCCGGATGCTAATACTAACACGGCTATGGAGGAACTCTGTGCTACTTTCAACAAACTGCAAACTATACACCCAGATGGAGCAGTTATTGTAGCAGGGGACTTTAACCACACTGAGCTGAAATCTAGATTACGATCATCCACCAGACGACAACTCACTTGTGCTTTTCACTTTGGAAGTCAGTCGCACGCTGAGCAGGGTGAATGCACGTAACGCAGCTGGGCCTGTTGGTGTACCCGGCTGGATGCTAAGAGCTTGTGCTTAGGAAATCTTGGGTGTCTTTGTACACATCTTTAATGTCTCGCTGACCCAGCCAGCTGTCCCATCCATCTTCAAGTCTGCCACCATGACCCCAATTGCTCCCCGGACGCAGTATTCAAGGCTGCCCACCACTCCACAATCTCTCCAACCGATTCGGTCCGCAACTTTGGTTTCACAGTAGACTCCCAACTTAAACTCTTTGATCATGTTATCAAAACTGCCCGTTCCTGCATGTTCCTTCTTTACAACATAAGGTAGATCAGACCTTTCTTGACTGAACACGCTTACCTGGCTGTTACTTCAAGCCCTCATTCTATCCTGGCTTGATTATTGTAATGCGTTGCTTGCCGGTCTATTAGTTTCCACAATCAGGCCTCTACAACTACTTTAAAATTGTAAGTCGCTTTGGATAAAAGCATCTGCTAAATGACTAAATGTAAATGTATGTTGATATTATGTATCTACGTTTAAACATTTCACCTCTCCATGCACTAGTCACTGTTGTTGATATACTTTATGTAAATAATGTATATATTGCACTTCTGGTTAGATAACTACATTTCATTGACGATGTACTTGTACTCTGCACAATGACAAAGTTGAACCTAATCTAAGCTAACACTTCAGTTTGGTTTCTCTCCCAGCGAAATAAAACAAGAAATCAACTTATCTCACTCTCTAAATTGATGATCTGGTATCTCAACCGGTAGAAAATAAAAGGTAGTAAAAAAAGTTATTTTGGTAATATATTTTTGTACATCTGTCTTTATTTTAGCGTTTAAGGGATCACAGTGCATTTGAAACAAACGTGACATTTGGCAATGCCAATCCAGGAAAGATGTTTCTGGTACTGAGCAGATACACCCAGAAGAGGGTACCAATCCATCACTAGGCACACACACTTACACTGACGCACACTACATAGGGGTGATGAAGATGGGGGCAATTTCGATCAGCCAGTTTACCTTGTCAAGCCATGTTTTTGGACAATAGGAGAAAAAAAAAAAAAAAAAACCCACAAGAATGTGACAACTCCACCCAGATCAGGATTCAATCGTGGATCCCAAGTGCTGAGAGAGGTGAAAATTCTATCCACTATGCTACTGTAAAATCAAAAAATGAATTTAACTTCCATAATGATGTTTATCCATTATAATGGATAAAAAGATGCGGGTGTGATTGGATAGGTTTGTTATGATGCTTAAAACCATATTCGATACGTTATAATCCCAGGGAGATAATCTTTATTTATATCGGTGTTCATTATTTATCTTTAGATCTGTACAACACATTGTATGCATTGTGATGGTGCATCATATCTGGTTATTATCTTAATTACGTACAAGCCTGTGTCCTGAGTATGAGTTATCTTCTTCACTTCACTCAGACTTAACTTACTCGATTGCCAAGAAAATTACAGTATTTGATCCAAAATGCTGTCAGATGAGAAATCACACTTATTGATGTCCTTAATCCCTCATACATCACCGGGAAAGTGTGAAAACAAATACCCAAACAATAGAAATATAGAAGAGTGCAGCAAGCACTTCTGACATCTGCCAATAGGACCGAAAAGGAGACACAAACTTTCCAAAACTTGTTTAAGAATGAGATTATGTGTAAATGAGAAAATGTTTTAATTTGTAAGATATTTTGTAGTAAATTGTGGATGAGGAATATTAAATGGTGCTTCGACCATATGAGCATCCACTATAACTGAATTCCAATCAGGAGCAGGATGTTAAGCTAGTCACTTCCTCTCTAGAACATCATTAAAATACATAAAATATAAACCTGTTACAAATATCTGTAGACTTTTCTCCCAGAATTGATGTCTATTCAAGTCTCTTTGTTCTTGTAGTTTCAGAAATGAAGTTTGTTTGTGTAATGATTATAATGATGAAGATGCTGTTCATGTTCATCCACCCATCTTCATCAGGTAACCAATATTTATTTTTTATCTCGTTTATTCTAAATTTATTCACTATACAATAGGTTACATCATGCTATATAACACAATATAATAACAATGTGTTGGGGCGTAGTAGCTCAGTGGTTAGGGGGTTGGCTGTCAATCTAAAGGTTGGGGTTCAAATCCCAGGTCCAATAAAATTACCAATGTGGGTTCTTGAGCAAGGCCCTCAACCCTAATTGCTCTAGGGATCCTGTGGTTAACCCTGTTCTCACATTGTATATAAAATATAATGTATATGTAACAATGTTTACAAACTAGAAAATCATACTTGAATATTCCGGACCCAATTTATCACCAAGGACTGAGACATGGAGCTTTCAGGATTTCCCCAGCCCAAAGACTATATGTTGATGCCAATGAACCACCACTGTATGCCTGATGGCTGAAACTAGCACTCCAATATGCACTAAAACCCAAAGCAAATACATCAAACCTGGCATTCACACCTGTATTACTCCTCTAATGACAAATCTCTATAAAACCAGACCAACACACATACGATCATTTGGATTAAGAATCTGTTCTGATCTGCAGAATCTGGACAGAGCACTACCCAAAACTAAGCATGTCCTAAGTCCCCATGGAACCAAGAAAACACATAATTATGATGACCCTAGCAAAAAAAATACACTGTGTGCAGATTTATTAGGCAAGTTGTATTTGAGATCAAAGCTTAACATTTTTGGAAGTTGGAGTGCTTTTTTTTAGATTTGGCTATTTTAGGAGGATATGTTTTTGTGCAGGTAACTTACTGTGCAGAATTATTAGGCAACTTAATAAAAAACAAATATATTCCCATCTCACTTGTTTATTTTCACCAGGTAAACCAATATAAAAACAGAAAATTAAGAAATAAACATTTATGACATTCAAAAACAAATCAGTGACCAATAAAGCCACCTTTCCTTACAATAAAACTCAAAATCCTTCCATCCATAGATTTTGTCAGTTTCTATCATGTTTATGATCAATATTGTGTGCAGCAGCCCCCATGGTCTCTCAGACACTGTTCAGAGGGCTGTAGTGTTTTCCCTCCCTGTAGATCTCACATTTTATGAGGGACCACAGGTTCTCTATCGGGTTCAGATCATGTGAACAAGGGGGCCATGTCATTATTTTTTCTTTTTTTAGACTTTTACTGGCCAGCCATGCTGTGGAGTATTTGGGTGCATGTGATTGAGCATTGTCCTGCATGAAAATCATGTTTTTCTTAAACGATACAGATTTCTTTCTGTACCACTGCTTGAAGTCTTCCAGAATTTTGCAGTAGGTCTGGAAATTGAGCTTCACTCCATCCTCAACCCAAAAAGGTCCCACAAGTTCATCTTTGATGATACCAGCCCATGCCAGTACCCCACCTCCACCTTGCTGGCGTCTGAGTCGGAGTGAAGCTATCTGCCCTTTACTGATCCAGACTAGGGCCCATTCATCTGCCCATCAAGAGTCACTCTCATTTCATCAGTCCATAAGACCTTTCAAAAATCAGTCTTAAGATATTTTTTAGCCCAGTCTTGACGTTTCATCTTATGTTTCTTGTTCACAGGTGGTCGTTTTTCAGCTTTTGTTACTTTTTAAACCTTATGCTTTTTGATACTCCAGTAACGTTGCAGCTCTGAGATATGGCTAAACTTGTGGCTAATGGCATCTTGGCACCTTCACGATTGATTTTATTCAGTTCATGGGCAGTTATTTTGCACCTTATTTTTAACACGCTTCTTGCGACCCTGTTGGCTATTTGCCATGAAACGCTTGATTGTTCGGTGATCACGCTTCAAAAGTCTCTTTAAAAACAGATAACTACTTAATAACAAGCATATTAGCCAGAGTAAAACATCTAAGAGAACTGAATTACAATATAATGTTTTGTTGGACACCTGGACATTGTGGAATTGTGGGCAATGAAGAAGATGACATGGCTTCTAAGAAAGCCACATTTGAAAATCAAAAAGAGCCTGATCCAACCTCAGACCTATGATCATCCCTAAACTTATATACAAGAAATAAATGGCTGACAATATGGGACGAACCAGAAAATAACAAGTTACGTGACATTAACCCATCAACTCAAATAAGACAAAACTGGACCACCCTAAATCAAAGAAGTAATAATTCAAAGATGCATCATAGGACATTCAATACTAACTCACTCATTCATTCTCACAGGTGATGAAATACCAAAATGCACCAGTTGTCGAAATACACTAACAGTCAAACACATACTGCTTAACTGTCAGGCACATAAGAAACATAGAATGAAAAGCTTCAAACTTGAAACACCACCCCAGATCCTCGACTATACATCATCAGGAAAACTACTGGAATTCTTCTCAAACACCAACTAGAAACACTTGATCGGATAAAATAAAAAATATCGATTAGACTACTTGTATGAACTCAACTACATATTAAAACCTAAATGACTATTAAAAAAAAAAAAGTAATAAACTGTGATAGCCATGAATGTAGCCAATGCAGCTGAAATGGTTTGAAAAAAAACAAAATCTTGCTTTCACTAACAATGTTTACAGTTAAAATAGGAATTTAAAAAATATATATATATAACTGTAAATCATAAGTACCATACTTATATCCTTAATTAGCATATTGTTTAAATGAATTGAATTGTTAAAAACTATAAACCACATTAAAAGGTTTGTTTATTTTTTTAAAGATAATGATTTTGGGGTGGCACAGTGGCTTAGTGGTTAGCACGTTCTCCTTTCAGCGCTAGGGACTCCCGGTTCGAATCCCCATCTGGGTGAAGTTTCCATGTTCTCCCCGTGTCCGCGTGGGTTTCCTCCGGATTCTCCAGTTTCCTCCCACAGTCCAAAAACATGGATCAATTAAATAAATTAAGTGAAGTCAATTAAGTTCTCCAAATTGAAGTCTTAGCAGAATAGAGAGTATAAATCATGCTCAGAACTGATTATTTATGTGAGCTTTGGTTGCTTTAGTATTTCAGATCATTGATTTATTTAAAGAGTCTCATTATTATAAAGAGTTTAGTTTTACTAAAGAGATCATAACATTACTCCTCAACATGACTTTGCATATCTGTGAATCCAGTCAGTCACATGATGAAGATCCAGTTCCTGCATCAGAAAACCAAAACTGTTAAAGACAGAAACATTGAAACTGTCTCTACAAACAGATTCCCTAACACTGTGTTAAATGTCTTTGATCTGAATGATTCAGGACACTAAAGTTGAAGAAGACATTTTAAAGTGTGTGATCGCAGCAGACTGCTATCACATAAGTTTGTCATTTATATTGAGGATGTTGAGACAGTAACCTGCTGTATTAAAAGAAAACAGCAGGACCTCTAAAGCATCTTGAGTATTTTTTCATGTCTTTAACATTGTTTTAATTATCTGACATTAAAGGACAGTTTTAAAAGACTGCTGATTAAATGTTTCACCATGTGGTATTTAATATTGATAATTGGTTGTTTTGTATTTTTATGCTCACCTTAATGACTTTGTCTGGTTAAAAAAAAAAAAACATTACCATCTATAATCAAAATTTTATTATGAAAATATCAAAAGACTATTACTTTAGTTTCTTACTCACTCTTCTCTTTTGCTCTTTTCCTCCCCCTCTCTCTCCCTCTCCCCCTCATACACACACACACACACTGGTTGTGGTTCTACAGTGAACATTCTTTATTTGAGTTCCTGATTTTAAGTCTCTGTTTAGAATTTAGAGAGCCCTCGTGGATGTGTTCAGAACCCTCTCAGTATTGTAATGTCATAACATTTCTAACTACATGTGTTTTCCGGCTTTTATAGTCTATATAGTGTATTATTTCACACCTAAACAAGTGTTCTATTTGAAAATTTTAGTCAACTGTATTTTCAAACTTATTTAATTTTAGTTAAACACTTCTATCACCTGGATTCTGCTGACAAAAATATATACTGATTAAATTAAACCTATTATTTCTGGTTTGTAGTGAAGCCTCATCTGGTTGGTCCTGATGTTCCTCTTTATGCTGATCGTGGTTCTAACATTCTTCTACCCTGCTGGATGGAACCCAGTACCAGTGCTCTGGATATGAGTGTGAAGTGGTTTAGGACAGAGAGGGTGGACCTACTGGTTCAGCTCTACAAAAATCATAGAATTATCAATACTGACCAAATTCCATCATACAGAAGGAGAACCAATTTATTTACAGAGGAGCTGCAGAAAGGTAACGCCTCACTACTGTTAACTAAAGTTCAAGTTTCTGATAATGGAGGTTATAAATGTTACATTCAGGCTCCAACCTGGAATGATGAGATCACTGTTAAATTAAATGTTGAAGGTGAGTTACAACAGAACACTTCACCAACACTGCTTTAATTTCATACATTAAATATATAAAATTATATTAAATGATGTGATTACAGTTGTTGGAACAGCTCCAGTGATCACTCTGGAAAACTATGAGACTTCAGGAGGATTAAGTCTGCTGTGTGAATCTAAAGACTGGTATCCTGAGCCTGAGCTTCAGTGGATGGGTAATGAAGGAATCAATCTGACTGATGGAGCTACAGAGACTCATAGAGATGGAGAGCTGTTCAATGTGAAACACAGAATCTATGTACCCAGCGGGGCCTCAAACAGATTCTACTGCAGAGTGAAGCTACGTCATCACATGAAGGAGTCTGAGGTCATCATCTCAGGTGAGTCACATTAATACAACACACCTGATTTATGGTTCTCAAGTTTATTACATCAAAAAATAAACATCGCTGAAGCTTCAACATGAATCAGAACATTTACAAACAACATTGACATTTTGTAGAATATAAGAAAAAACAAAGATGTCAAATAATAGTTTTCTTGAACTTTTATTTAACAAAAGTAAAATATGTAAGTGTATATAATTATATTTATGTAAATGTGTTAACTGAAAACCACAACACTTTTTAAAAATGGTTTTAGAATATTAGTCACAGTTTTAAATCATTGTAAAATATTGTTAACTAATGAATAAATATGATGTACAGCACATAGATCAGAAAGTTACATTCCATGTTACATTCCGTGTTAATCAGAAACTCAAGCTGCATGTCACTCAACACAAAAAGTAAAATATCAGGTCTGTGATCAGATTATTAGAATTTTAATATTAATGTAAACTGGTACAATATTCACTCCAAAGTAAAATAAAAATAAAAATACTGACACCCTGCGGGTTCGACGAGTTCTTCAGTATTAAGGTTTAATCTCACATCTAACTTCAGAAAAACTAAAATAAGAGTTCCATAAGTATGTGAAAACATGGCTGTGACATGGTGACAATAAGGACCAGAGACAGGCTTCAAACACAGAAAATAGTTTTATTAACATTACATTTAAACTCTGCTGTTGCTGCAGCAGGGAGAAAAAGGTATTATGCACGTGACTCAAGCTTCGTTGGCCAATGGATTTCTGACATCTGCTTTATTTATTAAACTAAATGATATTAAAATGGCTATCCAGGTTAAAATCCCGGTCTGTGTGGAGTTTCCCACAATCCGAAAACATGTATTTTAGGTGAATTGCCTGCTCTAAATTGACTTTTGTGTCTGTGTGAGTGAGTGTGAGCCCAGCAGTGGATGAATCCATCTGGATGAAGATAATGATAAGCTAAAGATAATGAGATAAGATATTAAAATGCATTTTGATGTCATTACTTTGTTGTGTTTTACAGATCAGATCTTCTCTAAATGGAAAGCAGCTGTACTCAGTGTTTCAGTTGTATGTGTGATCATCATCATAGCTGCTGGATTTTGTCTTATGAAGTGGAAAGGTAAACTATCAGCCATATTAATTTATTATTTTAACATAAAGGAGTTAGGTATTGAATTATTTTGAATATTCTTTATAACTCCACCTATTTAGTTAACAGTAAAATCATATCATCTAATCAGATTATCTCCCGCTTATTCTCTATTAGGGTCGCGGTGGGGTTCCCCATGCCCATCCAGGGGAGAACGTTTCGGACGCTGGGCAGATACACCCAGGACAGGGCGCCAATCCATCGCTGGGCACACACTCACTCACACACACACACTCTATAGGGGGCAATTTTTGAGAATTCAATTAACTTGATCCATGTTTTTGGACTGTGGGAGGAAACCAGAGAACCCGGAGGAAACCCACGCAGACACGGGGAGAACATGGAAACTCCACCCAGATGGGGATTCAAACCGGGAATCCCTAGCGCTGCTAACGGGGGGGGGGGGGGGGGGGGGGGGGGGGGGGGGGGGGGGGGGGGGGGGGGGGGGGGGGGGGGGGGGGGGGGGGGGGGGGGGGGGGGGGGGGGGGGGGGGGCCCCCCCCCCCCCCCATGACACTAGTAGAGGATTAAGCATAAGATAATAATGGAATAAATTAATTAAATATTTCTGATGACAGTTTCATTTGGATGAAGATTCAGGTGGATCTTACTGACTGTGTGTGTGTGCTTTAATTTTTTTAAAATTTTATTCTTGATGTAGTGAAATAGCTTTTGAACAGTTAGAACAGAGGGTTTATTTGTTAGAGAAAAAATTGTATTTTTAAATGTTAATGTTTGCATTCTTTATATTTTAGTGAGTCGATTGAGAGAAGCTGATGCTGAAAAAGGTAAGTTCAAGACTTAATTATGCAAATATTACATTTAAAAAAAAAAAAATTGTGTAATAATAAAAATAAAGTTCACATTTGTTCTGCGAAAAACCTGCATGATTTGGTGGAGGGTTATTATAAATCTAGACACTTCCGGCGCATCTGAGACATTTTTGATCCCAGCCAAAATTCTCGTTCACTTTGCTTTATGGTGATGTTTGCACTCCAGTATCTCTGAGCTACAAAGATGAAATTCATTGGAGTCAAAGATGACTGTAGCCAGAACAATCGTTGTTTACTCGTGATCTCTCTTCCATGTTGATTTGGTTATTTTCCTATTTTTGCGGGTATGATGGCATCTTGGCTGTAGGAGACACAGTAAATACGTCTATGACAGCAATAGAGTGAATAAGGTAAAATGTAGTCATGCCCGGGTAATAGGGTGTCTATAAGACGTGGTCACATTAGTGTTTAGGTCAGTTTAGATTTAGAACGACAATGATATTTATTTCGATATATTCCAACATTACTGCAAGTAAATGGGACAAAAAATGGGCATGGTAGATGTGTGGGGGTGCGTATATAAATATTTTGTACATGCCAGGGTCACTTCAATAGGACAGATGATTTAGAGTTGAAACAGCGTGATCAGGGCATATCCCATAATATTAGCACAGGCAGTGGTGATGTCATTAATGTCCTGTAATATGACACTCACTCCTTCAATGCATTTCTAATAGAGAGACAGTTTTATGTCCAAGGTCCTAGAGTGTGGTTAAAGTGAGAAGGAGCTATGCAAAATTTGTAGGGTGATTAAAAAGTGAATGAAAATTGCTATCAGCCTGTGGGTTCAGCTGGTGGGTGTATCTGCAAATCGTGGCGAGTTTCGTGTTTGTAACTGACCACTTGGCATAACCAAGTTATGCCACTTGGGAAACTGCTGGTATACAGCTAAGGAATCATTTCCGAGATTTTCCCACTCATCTCATGTAAAATTGTGTCAATAGCTCAAAAATTGTGGGAATAATAGTTATAATAATAATAATAATAATAATAATAATAAACGGTGAAATAATAAATAAAAATTGGATTACAACATATATGGCATTAAGAATGTTGTTGTAAGACTGAGGCTTGAAATAAAACCAAATAACAGAAAGACAGGGCAGCAGATGGTGTGCAACTAAACACAATGACAGTGTATACGTTTAAATTTAATCTTTTAACTGGGATCCACACAAACTAAACCCAGAACTAATGGATCAATTTTACAGATGGGGTCTATGTGGTCAGATCAGAGTCCCATGGGAAGCTGGAGCCTATCCCATTTCGTACTGAGAGAAAGGAGGAGAGACACACAAACACATTCTCAGACATTACCACATCACATTTCTGTACATTTTAATCACAACAACAATGAAAAAGACCAAATAAAGGACCTACATCTAGAACACTGTTCTTATGAATGTACTCTGTATCCCAACAAGCTTCCCTGACTCTGTTGGTGTCTAGTTTGTTATAATAAGCTGTTAATAGTTTTTTATTCTGCTCATGGAGCAGGAGTTTAATAAGTAATCCGTTCCTACATTAATAAACTGACTGTTATATAAATAAGTACAGACTGAGACTCTAACATAGAGAATAAGTTTCTGTCTGTGTTCTTAAATTGTCTTTGAGTTTAATCCAGGAGCTTCAGTTTCTTCCCAAGGTTTAACACTGAAATTAACACTGAGACAATCACAGTCATGGGGACCGTCCTCTGGTGACGTAGCGTGAACGTGAACGGGCAGACTGGTGGGACTCTCAAATGCATTTGTGCGTCAGGTTCGCATGCAGACATATTTGTAGAACTCACAAACACACATGGATCACAGACTGGACCTGCACTAGGCACTCGCACTGGACACAGACACAGGACTGAACCTGGATAAATGATAAGCAAACACACCGGGCTTATACTCAGCACTTGCATGTGACACAAGTTCAGCAAACACGCTGGGTTCCCACTCAACTCATGCAAGTAACACACACACAGTCCCATTACTTAAAGTGGGTTGTACCTGGGACACATGCCTGGACTGGGATCTAGATTTACCTAGTGGCCTAACCAGACTAACTGAGTCCTCAAACCACAACTCCACAGAATTAATGAGGCTATGAATGGGAAGGATATACTCATACAGAAATGAACCAGCTGACTCTTCATCAGAGATCCTGATGATATCGAAGGCCCTCCTCTGCAGGAAGTGATTCAAATCCATCCCTCCAAATGAATTAATCCTAAGAGTCATTAAACACTGAGGCCGCCATGAAGATAAGAGTACCAAAACAGGGAAAAGAACCAAACCTGGAACCTAAATGGAAACAAAAAGCTAAATACTAACGGTTAAACACTCACACAAAGATAACAGTTAACAAAAAGATAAATGGAGAACCAACAAAATACAAAAGACAAAGGTAGCCAGGCGAAGTGTTCCTGCTACCCACAGACCTAACCAAAGAGGTGTTTGGGACAGAAATTCCAGAAATCCTTGGAGACCGCTACTGTGTGGTGTGAGAGGTTGTTCTGTAACGCCAATACACTCCAATACGCAGTGCATTAGGACAGAACGGAATAGAAACTAAATGACACGAAACTTACATGGCATGAAACCTCTGGTCTAAAAGAGGTCTGAGGCAGGATTTAATTACTCAAAGAAACAGGCAACTAATTACAAACACAGTTAATCAGTAAATAATGTAAATGAGGCCTGGGAACTCAGAAAAAAACTTTTTTTTTTTTTTACTCTTTAAAACAAAACAGGTCGGATGCAAATGGCACCTGTGGCAAGAAGTTGTTACTGTAATATCATACTCGTAGCGAGCCGGGGCCCTCAGCCCCCTCTGGCTGTGCCAGCATTTTACCTGGATGGAGAGGAGAGTGTCAAACTTATTACACAAACAAACAAACTTATTACACAAACTTATTACACAAATCCATGTTTTTGGACTGTGGGAGGAAACCAGAGAACCCAAAAGAAACCCATGCCGACACAGGGAGAACATGCAAACTCCATCCAGATTGGGATTTGAACCTGGAATCCCCAGCACTGAGAGGAGAACATGCTAACCACTAAACCACTGTGCCACCAATTTTGTGAGAACTCTTTTCATATGGAAAGCAACTAAATAAAACCACAACTATGTCCTCCTACAGTCATATGCAAAGGTCTGGGCACCCCTATTAATCCTAATCATTTTTAGTTCTAAATATTTGTGTGTTTGCAACCATTTCATTTCAACCATTGTTCGCAGCCATTTCAGTTTGATATATCTAATAACTGTTGGACACAGTAATATTTCAGGATTAAAATAAGTGTTTATTGTACCAGCAGAAAATGTGCAATATGCATTAAACCAAAATTTGACAGGTGCAAAAGTATGGGTACCCTTATCAGTTTATTGATTTAAATACTTCTACCTACTTTTTACTGACTTACTGAAGCAAAATTGGTTTGGAAACCTCATTGAGCTTTGAACTCCATAGCCAGGTATATCCAATCATGAGTAAAGGTATTTAAGGTGGCTAATTGCAAGTTGTTCTCCTATTTGAATCTCTTCTGAAAAGTGGCATAATGGGCTCCTCAAAACAACTCTCAAATGATCTGAAAACTAAGATTGTTCAACATAGTGGTTTAGGGGAAGGATACAAAAAATTGAGTCAGAGATTTAACCTGTCAGTTTCCACTGTGAGGAACATAGTAAGGAAATGGAAGACAACAGGGACAGTTCTTGTTAAGCCCAGAAGTGACAGGCCAAGAAAAATATCAAAAAAGCAGAGGAGAAGAATGGTGAGAACAGTCAAGGACAATCCACAGACCACCTCCAAAGAGCTGCAGCATCATCTTGCTGCAGATGGTGTCACTGTGCATCGGTCAACAATACAGCGCACTTTGCACAAGGAGAAGCTGTATGGGAGAGTGATGTGAAAGAACCCATTTCTGCAAGCACGCCACAGAGTCGCCTGAGGTATGCAAAAGCACATTTGGACAAGCCAGCTTCATTTTGGAAGAAGGTCCTCTGGACTGATGAAACAAAGATTGAGTTGTTTGGACATACAAAAAGGCGTTATGCATGGCGTCAAACACAGCATTCCAAAAAAAAAAATTTGCTACCCAATGTAAAATTTGGTGGAGGTTCCATCATGCTTTGGGGCTGCATGGCCAATGCTGGCACCGGGAATCTTGTTAAAGTTGAGGGTCACATGGATTCCACTAAGTATCAGCAGATTCTTGAGAATAATGTTCAAGAATCAGTGATGAAGTTGAAGTTACGCCGGGGATGGATATTTCAGCAAGACAATGACCCAAAACACCACTCCAAATCTACTCGGGCACTCATGCAGAGGAACAATTACAATGTTCTGGAAGGGCCACCTCAGTCCCCAGACCTGAATATCATTGAACATCTGCGGGATGATTTGAAGCGGGCTGTCCATGCTCGGCGAACTGGAATTGTTTTGTAAAGAGGAATGGTCAAAAATACCTTCATCCAGGATCCAGGAACTGATTAAAAGCTACAGGAAGTGATTAGGGGCTATTATTTTTGCAAAAGGAGGATCTACTAAATATGAATGTTACTTTTCTGTTGAGGTGCCCATACTTTTGCACCTGTCAAATTTTGGTTTAATGCATATTGCACATTTTCTGTTAGTACAATAAACCTCATTTCAATCCTGAAATATTACTGTGTATCAGTTATTGGATATATCAAACTGAAATGGCTGTTGCAAACACCCAAATATTTAGAACAAAAAATGATTAAGATTAATAGGGTTGCCCAAACTTTTGCATATGACTGTATATCTTCTCCTCTTTTACAATTGACACTGAAAATAACTTTGATTTAATCAAAACCAAAATCTACACTACAAAAATATTTAATTCTATTTATCATTCATTCATTCATTATTCATTCATTCATTCATTATCTCCCGCTTTATCCTCTATTAGGGTCGCAGTGGGGTTCCCCATGCCCATCCAGGGGAAAACATCTCAGGCGCTGGGCAGATAAACCCAGGACAGGGCGCCAATCCATCGCTGTGCACACAATCACTCACACACACACACTCTATAATGGGGCAATTTTTGAGAATTCAATTGACTTGATCCATGTTTTTGGACTGTGGGAGGAAACCGGAGAACCCGGAGGAAACCCACGCAGACACGGGGAGAACATGGAAACTCCACCCAGATGGGGATTCAAACCGGGAATCCCTAGCGCTGATAGGCTAACATGCTAACCACTAAGCCACCGTGCCGCCTAATATTCATCATGTTTATAATAAATATCATAGATAACCATTCAAATAATCTTTAAATCTTTATATTTTCCAAATCACCCCATTTAGAGTGTGTTTGTCTGTATGAGTGAGTGTGTGCCAAACTGATAGATTGATAGACTGAACCCAACCCTCAGGTTCACATACTTGTAAGTCTCTTTGGATAAAAGCATCTGATATATCATCTATACATAGAAAGATCTGGCTCCCTTCAAGCACACACATAAAACTAATCATTATAGCGTCCCTCGATACACACAGCTTCCTCTTTAAGCAAACACACACTGAGCAACTACAACACTATCCTTCAATACACACACATAGAAAGAGCAGGAGGAGGACTGGTGTCACATGACACTCGCACATTTCAGAAAGAGTAGATGCACTCAGGACAGGGTGCCAATCCGTCACTAAACACACACTCACAATATATGGGGCAACTTTTAGAGCAACCAATGCACCTTATATCCATGTTTTTGGTCTTTGGGATGAAACGGAAGAACTCAAAGGAAACCCACAAGGACATAGAAAGAACATGGAAACTCCACCCAGCACTGAGAGGCAAACATGCTAACCACTAAACCATCCAAGCCACACCCCACCAAAAATATCAGTTTTTTTTTTCATTTTTTAAATATCTCTATTAATTTTATTCTTGTCTTTTGACCTGTTTGCTTACTTACTGTTGAAATTCATCTTTCCTATAAAACTGACACCATTTGAAAGTAAATGTAGAACAACCTCTGTTGAGTTTTCAAGTTCTCCATATCAGAGCTCTCTAGAAGGCGTTTGCTTTGACAGCATATTCACGCCCTATGATGACTCAGGGAGTCCACACAGTTTAGGATGCCACGTGGTGGCTACAGGGGGACGCCATTTTGTGTATGGGAATATAAGGGGGAGCGTGGGCTGCGTTCGGGGTGGAGAAGTGTGTTGGAGTGAGGTTCTGACTATGTGTAATAAATTTGGTTGAAATGGTTACCCGACTTATGATTGATTCGTATTCCTTGTCATGGCAACAATGGTGTCAGAAGCGGGGGCAAGTTCAAGTATTTTATTTGTCAGTACAGTACAGTATATGTGGAACGAGACAGAAGAGTGTTCTAAGAATGGGAGATGTGCGTTCCTCAACCTTTTTTTGGAAGTAGAGACTCTGCTGGGTCTTCTTGGCGATAGTGCTGGTGTTAAGGGACCAGGTGAGATCCTCTGCCAGGTGAACTCCAAGGAACTTGGTGTTCTTGATGATCTCCACAATGTTCAAGTTCAAGGTCACGCGTTGTCCTCCTAAAGTCAACAACCATCTCTTTGGTCTTGTCTATGTTCAGAGACAGGTTGTTGGTTCTGTACCAGTCCGTAAGCCATTGTACTTCTTCTTTGTCCGCTGTCTCGTCGTTCTTGCTGATGAGACACCCCACGGTTATGTCGTCTGCGAACTTTATGATGTGGTTTGAGCTGCACAGTCATATGTCAGCAGAGTGAACAGCAGTGGACTGAGCACACAGCCCTGGGGGGGGCCCTGTGCTCAGCGTGGTGGTGCTGGAGCTATTTCAAAGATCCAGTTGCAGAGAGAGGTGTTGAGGCCCAGTAGATTCAGTTTCCCGATCAGTTGCTGAGGGATTATTGTGTTGAATGCTGAGCTGAAGTCGATGAACATCATTCGAACATAAGTGTCTTTATTTTGTAGGTAGGTGGCCGGTACTCAAAGTGCAGTGAATCCAGTGTAGGTGGCAGCAGGGTCTTGATGACAAGCCTCTTGAAGCACTTCATGATGACGGGTGTCAGTGCAATGGGGCGGTAGTCGTTAAGGCAGGACACTGGAGGCTTCTTCGGCACAGGGATGATGGTGGTAGCCTTAAAACACGTCAGGACGATGGCACAGTTAAGGGAGGTGTTGTAGATGTCAGTAAAGACATCTGTCAGCTGGTCTATGCATTCCCTTGAGCACTCTGCCAGGAATGTTGTCTGGTCCAGCAGCTTTTCGAGGGTTGAATCTATGTAGAGTTTTCCTCACGTCAGCTGCTGAGAAGCACAACACCTGGTCGTTATAGGAGGGGTGGACTTCCTTGCTGTCATGGCGTTCTGTGTTTCAAACCGAGCGTAGAAGTCATTCAACGCATTGGAAGGGAGACGTCACCGTCGCAGGCAGGTGTTGTAGACCTGTAGACCTGGTGATGGTCTGGATGCCCTGCCAATGGAGGCATCTGACAGAGAAAGATGGAGAAGTGAGAGTCTAAAGCAGATGCTGGCTTTCCCTGGTAGACGACGTTTTGGTAATCGAGGCGAGACGGTTTTGACTCCCAAGCTACCACAGCGTAAGTGACTGGGACGCTTATGAGGTGCTGCTAGACATGGTCATCAGGGGTGCTGTTGGTCTGATAAGGACTTTTCAATGAAACTAATTAAACCTATTTTAAGAAAAAGAGGAGGATTTAATTTATACAAATAAACAGGATTTAATGAGGATGTGATGTGCATGTTAGTATCCTAAATAATATTTTTTATAAGTTTTATGAAGTTGTTTTTGTTTGGCTACACTAGTGTAATGCGGGGGCGGCACTGTGGCTTAGTGGTTAGCGTGTTCACCTCTCAATGCTGGGGATTCCCAGTTTAAATCCTAATCTAGGTGGAGTCTCCCCCTGTCCGGGTAGGAGACCTCCAGGTTCTCTGGTTTCCTCCCACAAAACAAAAAAATTGATGAAGGTAAATTGAATGTTCCAAATTGCCCCATATATCCCCCCCCCCCCGCGACCCTGGTACAGGATTAAGTGGAGGATAATAGATGGATCATAATGGGGTGGGATTTCACAGGCTCACATTTTAAATTCATTAAGACACAGTTGTTGGCCGATGGTAAATTCAATGTGATGGTGCTTCACTGAAGACCCAGGTGTGAAATGCACTGTCTGTCACCATTTATATGAATTCTCTATTCTTTTTTTATTCTTTGCTGCAATTTCCCTCCAGGGATTAATAAAGCATTCTGATTCTGATTTAATAAACGTAATGATGGATGTATTGATGTTGATGTTCTCTTTCTGGATGTTTCTGGCTCACATCCTGGAATCAGTGTCATTTCTAAAGATATGATTCAAAAATCAAATCAGGTTTATTGGTCACATGCGTAGATATACATGGTACAGCCAGCTGTGAAATTCTTACTCGACATCACCACATTAAACTAAAATAGAATATAGAATAAACATAGAATAAAGATAAAATAAAAATAAAACAAAATGAGCTATGTATTTATATTGTGCAAAAGAAGAGAAACTGTACAATTATGGCACTGTAACAGATGTAAACTAGGATGGTCTTGTAAGTTCTGAGTTGTGATCAAAGTTACTTGTGCATCTATGTGCAAGTATTGCAGTGAAGGGTTAAAGTTGTCAGAGTTATGAGGGGTGTTGTGGGTAGGATTATGTCTGTTTAGTGTTTGGTTCAGTGTCCGAATCGCTGTTGGGAAGCAGCTCCTGCTCATCCTCTCTGTGTTTGCCTTCAGGACACGAAAACACCGTCCTGATGGCAATAGAGTAAAGATCTTGTCAGGATGACTGAAGTCTTCCACAATCTTTTTGGCTCTGGACCAGCACTGCTTTCTGTAGATGGTCAGAAGGTCTGGAAGTGCTACTTGTATGGTGCGTTCGGCCGAAAGTATCACTCTTTGTAGTGACCGTCTGTCCAGATGGGTGTGTGGTGGTAAATAATAAGATGAAAGAATAACAGTTAATTTATATAATGATTTAATAAGATTTGCAATTTTAGAAACCAGACAAACAACCTAATGGAGGTTGTTGCAAGCTTCTGCGCTTGCGAAGGCTCAGCCTCAGTATTCATACGAAAAACACAGCCAATAGAAAAATAGATAATACAGTTCTGTCCAATAATAATGTAAGAAGAACATATACTTGAAAAAAAACACAGTTAGAGGAAGCTATACCATATATGGGCTTCAACAACCCGTTCGCATCCGGACAGGGGAGGTTTGAGGCTTTAAACCTGAACCTTTCTTACCCAGCTCCCAATGCACCTGCTTTTATGAAATAACATCCTCCCAACACATTCCATCCCATCATATCAAACTTTTCCTTCCCTCCAAGGTTAAGTAGAGAGGTTTGGAAATGTCACACTAACACCAAAATGGATTAATATAATACATGATGAATTTCCACTACAGGTTGCAGTTTTGCAAACCAGGTTATGATGTTTCCTGTGAGGATGCTTTCGACGGTGCAGAATTAAAAATTCTGCAGGACCTTGGAGGGCAATCTAAAGTCTTGTAGACGTCGAAGGTTGTAGAGACGCTGACGAGCCTTCTTTGCCAGTTTTTTAATGTGGCAGGACCAAGGTGGGTCCTGCGCGATGTGTACTCCAAGGTACTTGAAGCTGTCTACCTCTAGTCATGGGTGTATAATGAGTACAGCAAAGGACTCAGAACACATCCCTGCGGAGCCCCAATGCTGAGGGTGAGGAAGGGGAAAGATGCTTGCCAACCCGCACTGTATGCCGTCTGTCCTTCTTTCCGAGATCCAGTGACACAGGGATGGATGAAGTCCCTGATTCTCCAGCTTGGTGTTGAGTGTGGAAGGGATAATGGTGTTAAATGCTGAATTATAGTGCACGAACAGCATTCTGACATAATTATTGGATTAATAATTATTCCTCCCACTGTCCAGGTGAGACAGAGCAGAGTGAAGCAGGTATGAGATGGTATCATCCGTGAAGCAGTTATGGCGGTAGGGGGTCTAAGGTAGTGAAGAAGTGATGAAGCCTCTGATTAGCTTTTCAAAGCACTTCATCACAGCTGATGTTAGGGCTACAGGGTGGTAGTCGTTCAGGCAGGCTGGCGGAGGTGTCTTCGGAACCAGAACAATGGCAGACTGTTTAAAGCATGATGGTACGATCCCCAGTGACAGAGAGAGATTAAAAATCTTGGTGAATACCGGAGCAAGTTAGGATGCGCAGGTTTTCAGGACACGCCCGCATATCCCGTCTGGTCCTGCAGCTTTCCTGGTATTCAGTCCTCTGAACGCTTTCCTGACATCACTTTCCGAGATGACGAGCGGCGGCAGTTTGTCGCGAAGTTCTGCGCCTGCGCGATCAGCTACGCCGTGAGCCGTGTTGGTTGGAGCACCGAAGCGAGCATAAAAGTTATTTAACTCCCTCGCCAGTATCCCGCCTACACTCGTTAGACCAGAGGGTGTGCTTTTATAATCCGTCACTGTCCGCAGTCCCTGCCATAAAGATCTAGAGTCACTCTGCTGGAACTGTGACTAGTTTCTTGGCGTAGCGCTGTTTAGCCTGTCGTACCGCCCTGCGTTGTTGTATGCAGCTGTGCGAGCTTTCAAAGCATCACAGACAGATGTATCCATCCATGGCCTCTGGTTGGGAAACGTCCTGACGGTGATTCTGGGAACCGTGTCATTAACCAGCTTCCCAACGAATCTTACTACAGAGTCTGCAAACAAAATGACGTCATCGGCACAGCTGGTTTGGAACATTTCCCAATCCACGTCACCCAGAGCATCATGCAGGGTGTCCACCGATTGGTTGGTCCAGTGCAGTACCTCCCTCTGAGCCACGAATTCCTGTTTCAGTCGTTGTTTATATTTTTGCGGCATGGTTGGACTTCCCAAACGGTCAATGAGACTGAGCCCTGTAACTGTCCTTAATCACGGTGTATTTAAGGACAGTTTAAATTGAAATTCTCTCATTTAAATCCATCTTTTTTCAGTATTAGAATCTACAGTCTGTAAATTAAAGTAGATATTTGTCCTGAACACTGATTTACTTCATTTAAATGAATATGTATTTTTGGTTCACTTCTCTGTAGTGACACAAGTTCTGACTTACGTGAAAGGAGGACGTGATCATAATCATCTGGATGGAGTCAGTCTCTCTCCACCTCAGTGGGCGGCTCTGTCAGTCGCTTTATGTAACTCTAAAGAGGAGATGGAAGAGTTTACAATGAGGAAATACAGACCATCCCATGAAGCTCTGGAGAGACTACAGCTGGTGATCAAATCAACAAAAAAAGCTGTGTAAGTATTTAAATGTTTTATTAAAATCACTGATAATGGTTAATTTAAAATAAACGATCTATAATAGAAGATCAGAGACATGAGATCATATAGACTGATGATATGAACTAAAACACAGAGCTGAAATCATTCAGTGATAAAGGAACATGATCAGAATCAAATGAATGACAAAAGAAGAGTCAGCAGAAAAAAGGAGCCATAAAATCTACAAATAACTGAAACATTTATTCATTATCTTCTGCGTAATCCTCAACTAGGGTCACGCACTGGACAGAGACACCAAGGACAGGGTGCCAATCTATCACACTCACGTACAACATAGGGCAGTTTAGAGCATTCAATTTACCTTGAATCCATGTTTTTTAACTGTAAGAGGAAACTGGAGAACCCGAAAGAAACCCACACGGACACGAGGAGAACATGGAAACTCCACCCAGATCGGGAATTGAATCTGAATCCTCAGTGCTGAAAGGTGAACGTGCTAACCACTAAGCGGCACGCCCATAACTGAAAGATTTAATCATTTAAATTAATTAAATTAATTTTAAAGTAAATAATTAAATAAATAAATTATAGATAGAAATAAAATATAAAAGTTAAATGAAATATAAGAAACTGTTCTAAAGTTTTAAAGGTTTTTCAAACAACCTTAACACAGAATATAGAATATCTGGAACATCAGATTAAATAATGATGGATAGTTTCCAGACACAGTCCTGTGTTTTATTTCTTTTGTAGTAAAATCCATATTGAATATGTGTCTGTATGGAGCATGAAGTTTCAGAGAGACAAGTTCAAGTTCACAATACTTTATTCATTTATTATTAGTAATTATAAAACGGCAAGTTACGGTCCTTAAATCTGATTGGCTGATCTGTTTGTCCAGCCGGGACATTATTGGCAATAACACACACCTTTGAGCACTTCACATTCTTATTAAAATGTAAAACACATGACGTAATTTTCCCAATGCTTCTTATTAAGTCCATTCTTTAATTTGGTCACTACTCAGTATCTGAAAAAACGGCAATCAGCATTTAGTTAAAAAAAATTATAATATCATGGAAGAACAGTTTATTAACAATTTTCCTACGTTATGCGTCGTGTCCACTCTTGTACCTTATTGCTTTATTATCACTGAAGCGTCTGTGTGAAAAACCTGTACATGTAATAAGAACCTGAACCTTTGTGTGAGGGGAAAGAAGTTAGAAAAAACATAATTCATGTGTAAATATATAAACAGAAAATAAGATGAAATATCCACAGCCTAAACTGATCAGTCCTCAGATCAAAAAACTCAAACACTGATTTACACACACACACATGACACGATACTTCTACAGTAAAAATGGCCGTCACTCAATGTCCCTGTGAGAAATTATTCTATGCTCCCAAAAACTCAACACAGTGCACAAAGCAGAGACTCAGGAGGTCTGATAATCTAGTATAAATCATCTACACATGGTTATAAACACAATGAAAACTGGAAAATAACACACCTGGATAAAAATAAATCATTAATATTACAGAATGATGTTCCTCTGTACCATCTCCATTCTTCTCTGAGGAAATGTTTTCAGATCTGGAGAAAGAGAACGGCATTTTTAGGCTCCGGGAAATGTGCTCATCTGTGGACCTGAACGCAAAACTGGAAAACAACCAGACACAGTAAATGAACAGGAAACAGATTCACTACCAATAACCAACTTTAAAAACTAACTCAACCATAAACCACACAAACAGTTACGACCAAACCATAAACAAAAACAGTAAAGATCTCTTACAGCTCTGTCGAGTTCAAGTTCAAGTTATTTATTTATATAGCGCTTTTTACAACAGTACATTGTCACAAAGCAGCTTTACAGAATGAAAAGCCTTTAAACCCCCAAAGAGCAAGCCGAAGCAACAGTGGCAAGAAAAAACTCCCTTTTCTGTTGTTATTCAAGGAAGAAACCTTGGGAGGACCAAGACTCAGTGGGGGACTCATCCTCCTTGAGCGGCCAATAATGTCGACATTAAAATCTGTACATCGTTATCAGGGAAACCCTCAAAACCCGATGAAATCCTGAATGAAATAATTAAACACTGCAAAATTTCCACGTTCAAATTTCACCAGGCAATTCAAAAAGTCTTCAACCTGGTTCTGACTGTAGGTTCCTTCCCTGAAATCTGGAACCAAGGTCTTATAACAACAATCAATATGTGGAGATAGATTTTATCCTAATAATCAGTGGGGCATCTGTGTGAGTAGTAATCCGAGGAAGTTATTCTGTCATCTACTGTCAACCTAGGATGTTTAAACCTCTTTACAGAACACAACGTCCTGAGTAAAAGTCAGATTGGATTTCAATGAAATTACAACACAACCAATCACATTTACACTCTGCACAGCAAAAAACATGTCGTTAATCATAATTCCAAAATATTTGCATGTTTATAGATTGAAGATTTTGATTTAATTTGGCATGAAGGATTATTTTATAAACTGTTGAAATGTGATGTAGAGAGTGAAACCTGTGACGTCATCAAATCCATGTACACTGGAAACCAGTGAAGAATCAGAATTAGAAATAAGAATACAGATATGATCTGACAGGAGTGTGGAGTGAGACAAGGCTGCTGTCTGAGTATAACAATATTTAACATCTATATTAATGAATCATTCTCCATGTTAGAGACTGAAACTAAACTCCAGACTAAACTGCAGTGTAATTTAATCCTAAACTGACACTGCAGTGCAGCAGATTATCTGAGCTCATGATCAGAGCCTAAATCAAGAAACACATTGACGAGGTACAGACAGAGCGCACATGACCGCACCATAGAAACGGGGTGCCATGCCAGGTCCTGGTTCCCCTGAGAGGAGAGACGGTGTCAGCACTGCCCTCCCAGCACAGTAAAGACGGAGCTGCACCTCCTCACTCAGTGTACCAGATACCAGAACATCTGCTCCCAATTCATCCCAAATTTAAAACATCATCCACCACTTCACCTCCACAGGTACATAGAGCAGCCCTCTACACACACACACGCACAGGAGGGACAGTGAGTAACCATGTTACATACACACACAGTACCTTTCTCTCTCACACACTCTCTCAAACACACACACACACACATTGTAATTTATATTTTAAAACTTCAATTTAACGATACCAATATCATTATTTGCTATTGAAGCTTAAAGCATTTTTGAGTTTAAGTTTGAGAAAAGTGTGTGTGAGTGAGAGAGAGAAAGGTACTGAGAAAAACGTGCGTGTGTGTGTGATTGTAGTTGTAGTTCTGATGTATCATTATTTCTTTTTCAGATTGAGTGGTTGTTCTCTATCAGGTGAAAGTTGTACAGTTCTATCTTCAGTTCTCAGTTCTGGTTCCTGCAGTCTGATAGAACTGGATCTGAGTGACAATGAATTGAAGGATTCAGGAGTGAAGTCTCTCTGTACTGCACTGACACAACCAGGGTGTACACTGAAGATACTGAGGTAATATCACACACGCACACAAAGACACACACACACACACACACACACACACACTTTCTTTCTTACAAAATATATAATACAACAAAAATAAACTGATCGGCACTGAAAACTTCCTCACACTTCAGAAACAAAGAGATACAGTGTGACGTGAACCTTAAAGACTCTATAAAACACAGAGATCACAGAGACTAACACACTGATCTTTAACGTTTGCATCCTGCACCATCCTCCAGAGCAATTTTAGTGGCCAATATCTCCTTACACAATATCTCCTTACACAATACTATAGTTGAAATATGTCTCTCAGCAGTGGATAGCACATTCAGTTCTAATAAATGATGGTTTTGCCTGAAAATTTTTGAATAATGAACCTGAGCTTCGGCAGAAAAGCATGACTCCCTTTTACGAGTCAGTCGCAGATGAGACAGTTTTAACAATGTTTTGCTTTAAATACCTTAACTTTGCTACAGTTTGCGCCTTTAGAAAAATTCTGAACGTTTCTGAAAGCTGAGAAGCTGCTCATTACAGCCAACATACAGTTATTACAGTAACTTTACTCCCGATACTGGCAAAAAAATATCGGTCTCCTCACACACACACACAGCTTGGAAACACAAACAGCCGATGGCAACTCCATCGTACGATGCTGGAGGAGAGGCGGCCAGAGAAAGCTGCTCTCATTTGATCTGGGGCTACTGACAAAATTACTAATCTAAGATCTAATTTTGTAAAAATGTTTGTCCCCTGGGGTGGCACGTGGTGTAGTGGTTAGCATGTTCGCCTCAGCACTAGGGATTCCCGGTTCGAATCCCAATCTGGGTGGAGTTTCCATGTTCTTCCCGTGTCCGCGTGGGTATTCTCCCACAGTCAAAAAACATGGATCAAGTCAATTGAGTTATCCAAATTACACCATATAGAGTGTGTTTGTGTGAGTGAGTGGGTGCCCAGTGATAGATTGGCGCCCTGTCCTGGGTGTATCTGTCCAGCGCCCGAAACGTTGTCCCCTGGATGGACATGGGGAACAATCAAACACGCTTTAAGTAAGAAGTGTAAAATCAGTGGGGAAACCAAATACCTGAGCTATTCCCACATAGTCTAATAGTCTTGATTGCCAGAGCTGATCCAGCAGAATAGTGGTGGTGATGATTTCAGAGAGAGACATGTCCTCATCCTTATAGAATAGCTCTGTAGAAACCTCCCTCTTCAGACCCGAGCGGTAAGCTCCTCGTAAAGCCGACTCATTCCAGCCGTTATGAGCCGCCAATGTCTAGATCTCCAGCGTGTAGTTGGCAATGGATTGAGTTACTTGTTTAAGTTCAAACAACAGTTCTCTGACCACAGTTCACTTGCGTGGGTGAAAGAAACGTACTCCTGAAACATTCCAAAAACAGTGTGAAATTACTCGATTCTGCTGCACATACATTCCAGAGAGCTGATCCCCAGTTACCAGCCCGGCCACATAATCGCGAGGTGATACATTATATATTTTGCTCATGCATGGCCGGAGGATGATTGGAGAAGTAAAGAGCGCATTGTAGGAGAAATAGCTCACATACCTCCCGGTCTCCGTCGTAATGCTACCAGGAGGGGTGAGGAAAAATACTGTCTGCACCGTATTGAAAGTGTCAGAGGTACTGCCGGCGTCCGACGGAATGGCATTCTGGGAATAATCTTGTTCCAGTCACGTTTGATGTTCCATCAGTGCACTCATTGCGTTGGAGAGCTCCTGTATCTTCTGCCAAAGCTCACCCAGATAGAATCCCTAATCATGCAACGCGAAGGACGGGTACGTGGGGTTAGCCGGATCCATGTGGTGTTGGTTACTGTTAATGGAGTGGTGTGTGCTGGAAATAATCAAAAGTACTCCAGAGAAAGCCGCAACAGTTTAATAAATGAATGAATCCCAAATGAATAAATGTCCAGCATAAATGCAACGACAAACACAAAGCAGAGGAAAGCTGACAAGACGCCAGAAGACTGATAGCATAACCCATGATGAAGTTGATCGCAGACACAGTCATGTAGCCATGCACACGAAGATCTGCCACCCACAGAAACGTAGCAGAAATCGCACTACGGGGAGCAGGTGTGACATTATCCCTGCACATCGTCTATTTGTGCAGCAACCTCCTAACAGACAGTCTGTCCATCTGCACTCTCAGCCTAACCCTGCACATTTTCTCCTTGTACAGCACCCTCCAAACAGTCCATCTGCACCCTCAGCCTATCCCTGCACATCTTTTAATTTTACAGCACCCTCCAACCAGATTGTCTGTCCATCTGCATCCTCAGCCTAACCCTGCACATCCTGTATTTGTATAGCACCCTCCAAACAGTCCATCTGCACCCTCACCCTCAGCCTTCATTGCACAAAGTCTGTTAGTGCATTGCATTAGGCTAAATTTCAGGGAATTTACCTTTGAATGCAATTTTTACCTAGCATTTCATCTGTAAGTCAGAGGGGTGGATGGGCTGTTGGTCGTTATGCATATGAATAGCTGTCAGATGACCCCCTAAGGACTGGAAAAAGTTATCTGAGGAACTTCTGAGGGAGTTATTCTGTAATCTCATCAACTCAGGATTTTTAAACTTCTTTACAGAACACAACGTTCTGAGTAAAAGTCAGAGTGGATTTCTACCAAATTACAACACAACCAATCACATTTACACCCTACACACCCCACACCCTGATCCGAAAACATGTAGTTAATCATAATTCCAAAATATTTGAATGTTTTATTGATTTTTTTATTTTTTATTTAATTTGGCATGTAGGATTATTTTATAAAGTGGTGTAGAGAGTGAAACCTATGATGTCATTAAATTCATGTAAACTGAAAACCATTAACAAGGTACAGACTGAGCACACATGATCTGACCATAGAAACGGGGTGCCACGCCCGGTCCTGATTCCCCCGAGAGGAGAGACTGTGTCAGCACTGCCCTCTCAGCACAGTAGAGACAGAGCTGCACCTCCTTACTCAGTGTACCAGATACCAGAACATCTGCTCCCAATTCATCCCAAATTTAATAACATCATCTTCCACATCACCTCCACAGGTAAATAGAGCAGCCCTCTACACACACACACACACACACACACACACACACACACACACACACACACCTGCTACCAAATGAGGGACCGTGAGTAACCATGTTACACACACACACATACACACACAGTTATTATTATACTACAATATTATAATATATTCTATTTTAGCATTTTTTTAAGTGTAATATGTATATATAGTTGTGTTTGAGAGAGAGAGAGAGAGAGAGAGAGAGAGAGAGAGAGAGAGTGTGTGTGTGTGTGTGTGTGTGTGTGATGTTGTAGTTCTGATGTATCCTTATTTTTTTCTTAGGTTGAGTTGTTGTTCTCTATCAGGTGAAAGTTGTTCAGTTCTATCTACAGTTCTCAGTTCTGGTGCCTGCAGTCTGATAGAACTGCAACTGAGTGACAATAAATTGAAGGATTCAGGAGTGAAGTCTCTCTGTACTGCACTGACACGACCAGAGTGTACACTAAACACACTGAGGTAAAAACACACACACAAACTGACACAACCAGAGTATAAACTGAAGATATTGAGGAAACAACACACACACACACACATACCTCTATTTCAACAGCACCCTGCAACCAGACCATCTCTCCATCTGCACCCTCAGCCTATCCCTGCATTTACCGTCCATCCATCTGCACCTTCAGCCTATCCCTGCACATCCTCTATTCAAACAGACCGTCTGTCCATCTGCACCTTCAGCCTATCCCTGCACATTCTCTATTCAAACAGCAATCTCCAACCAGAACGTCTGCTATCTGCACCCTCACTCTATCCCAGCACACTGTCTATTTATACAGCACCCTCCAATCAGATCATCTGTCTATCTGCACCCTCAGCCTATCCCTGCACATTCTCTATTCATACAGCACCCTCCAACTAGACCGTCTTTTCATCTGTACCTTCAGAATCCTGCACCATCCGTTAATTGAGTGGTGTGTGCTGAATATAACAGAAGTACTCCAGAGTACGATGCAACAGTTTTTAATACACAGAAGCAGTCCTTTTAAAAGAATAAAGATTTAGCATAAATGCAACAAAAAATACAAAGCGGAGGCAAGCTGGCAAGATGCAATGAAGTTGAACGCCGACACCTTCACGTATTCAAGCACACAAAGATGCTGCTCGTTTTTTTGGAGCATTAAAAAATGCATATAACATGAACCAACGCGAAAAACGACCGCGACAGACGAACTAATATAGAAGGAAAGGAAGTGGGAGCTGAAAAGGAACAGGAAACAGGTGATCAGTATTCCGGTGATTTGGAGCAAGACTGAGTCTGCGAGAGAACACCCACAGAAACAGCACCCGATGTTGCAGAGGTGGCACTAGGGGCAGCAGGTGTGACATGAACTGGGAAAATCTGTGGGACTATGGACAGGAAGAAATAGGTAAGGGACTGAATTTCCCGGTGGGCAATATTTTATGAGTCTTACAGGCCACACAATCGGGACAAGAACCCATAACTCGCTGAACGTCAGAGGACAACGTCAACAAGAAAGGACTCCCACTATTATTTACGTCGGAGAAATTGAATAATGCGGTCCACACCGGGATGTCCTGCACACAACAGAGAATGAGCCCAGGTGCTTAAACGAGTACAGAAAGGTAAGGGTACAAACATTAACCATGATGGGCAGTGGTGGGGGGCTGGACAACCCTGCAAGGCCCTCTCGATTTTGTGGTCAAACTCTCAATGTATGGTATTAAGAAAACATCTAGAGGAAAGAAAAGAAGAATCTTCCATACTCTCACCACCACAACCTGGATTAAGATGCGAAAGAGCATCTACTTAAAGGTTATGATGACCTGGCCGATAGGAGATAGTAAAATAAAAGTTAAAAAACAATGACTGTGTAATTTATATTTTGAAACTTTAATTTAAAGTTTTTTTTTAATCATTTTTTTTTATTGGTAAAGTAATACCAATATCATTATTTGCTTTAAAGCTTCATGTGTGTGTTTAAGTTTAAGTTGAGAAATAAGTGTGTGTGGGAGAGAGGGAGAGATTGTGTGTGTGTGTAATGTTGTAGTTCTGATGTATCATTATTTCTTTCTCAGGTTAAGATCTTGTTCTCTATCAGGTGAAAGTTGTTCAGTTCTGTCTTCAGTTCTCAGTTCTGGTTCCTGCAGTCTGATAGAACTGGAACTGAGTTACAATGAACTGTATGATTCAGGAGTAAAGTCTCTCTGTACTGCACTGAAAAAAACAGAGTGTACACTGAAGATACTGAGGTAACAACACATACACACACACACATATACATATACGCACACTAATACATACTCTCATAAACTCATACCCATACAAACAAATACATACTTTTTCTAATACAACATATAATACAACAAAAATTACTTACAAAATACCAAGCAATACAGAGTGATGTGAACCTTAAAGACTACAAAATACTAAGCGATACAGAGTGATGTGGACCTTAAAGACTATAAAACAGAGAGAGAGGGAGAGTCTGAGTCCACACTGATTTTTACCGTCTGCATTAATAACAGAAACAAACACATTAACATAAACACCATGAACAATTCACCAGAGCTTTATATAATCATCATCATCAGGAGTGTGAAGTGAGACAGGGATGCTGTCTGTGTGCAACACTATTCTACATCTGTATTAATGAATCATTCTCCATGTTAGAGACTGAAACTATACTCCAGACTAAACTGCAGTGTAATTTAATCCTAAACTGACACTACAGCACAGCAGATTATCTGAGCTCATGATCAGAGCTTAAATTAAGAAACACATTGATGAGGTACAGACTAAGCGTACATGACCTCACTATGGAAACGGTGTGCCATACCCGGTCCTGGTTCCCCCGAGAGGAGAGAGGGTGTCAGCACTGCCCTCTCAGCACAGTAAAGACAGAGTTGCACCTCCTCACTCAGTGTACCAGATACCAGCACATCTGCTCCTAATTCATCCCAAATTTAATATCATCCACCACTTAACCTCCACAGGTAGATAGAGCAGCCCTCTACACACACACACACACACACACAAATACTCAAAACACATTACCAACTGAGGGACAGTGAGTAACAATGTTACACACACACAGTCATTATTATTATTATACTACAATACTATAATATATTCTATTTTATCCATTTTTAAACTGTAATTTGTACATATAGTCTGTGTGTTTGAGAGAGAGACACACACAGAGAGAGAGAAAGTGTGTGTGTGTGGTGTGTGTATTTCTGATTTCTGTACCATTATTCTTCTCTCAGGTTGAGTCATTGTTCTCTATCAGGTGAAAGTTGTTCAGTTCTATCTTCAGTTCTCAGTTCTGGTTCCTGCAGTCTGATAGAACTGGAAGTGAGTGAGAATAAACTGAAGGATTCAGGAGTGAAGTCTCTCTGTACTGCACTGACACAACCAGAGTGTAAACTGAAGATACTGAGGTAACAAGACACACACACACACGCACACACACACACACACACACTGAAACAACCAGAGTGTAAACTGAACCAGACCAACCAGACCGTCTCTCCATCTGCACCCTCAGCCTATCCCTGAACATTCTCTATTTATACAACACCTTTTAACCTGACCGTCTGTCCATCTGCACATTCAGCCTATCCCTGCACATCCTCTATTCATACAGCACCCTCCAACCAAACCATCTGTCTATCTGCACCCTCAGCCTATTCGTGCACATTTTCTATTCAAACAGCAACCTCCAAACAGAACGTCTGTCCATCTGCACCCTCAGCCTATCCCTGCACATCCTCTATTTATACAACACCATCCAACCAGACCTTCTGTCCATCTACAACCTCAGCATATCCCTGCAAATCCTCTATATTTACAGCACCCTCCAAACACGATTGATCATCTGCACCTTCAGCCTAACCCTGCACATCCTCTATTTTTACAGCATCCTCCAACCAGACCATCTGTCCATCTGCACCCTTTATTTATACAGAACCCTCCAAACCAAACCATTTCATTCCATCAGATTTAAAAACCACATGCTTAAAATATTTGATTTGGAACCCAAAGTCCATGTTCATGTATTTAACATGCTCTTTAAAATCTGAGAAGCTGCAGTCTGAAACAGACTACATGTTACGCTTTTATTAGTTAGTTAATGCTTTTCATTTGGAACCTGATTTGAGCGTAATGTTCTAACTCTGCAGTCAGCAGTTCATCTTTAGGTGGAAACATTTAACGAAGAGATTGTTTTAGCGAGGTGGATGAGGCGCATTACAGGTGTGAATATAACCTTAAATTCTGCACCATTCTGAACCATAGTCTTAACCTTTTCATCACTGTGCACACACACAACAACAACACACAACAGTTCATTCTGAAGATAACACAATGTCGTTACACTAAACAACTTCTTCCACAAATACCGTTCACTCCTCAACTGAACATTTTATTCTGGAGGTGAATTTAATGCTGTTTCGGTGAAAAAGTTGATCAAAAGCTTTTTTCATTGCTGCCATGGCGACCAGCAAAACACTGAAAACCATGAACAGTGTTTTTGCACATACTACACACACACGTCTTTACTAACACTGACACATTTAAACATTTTTAGAGCTCACTAACACAGAAATCTCACACACACTCGCACATGACAACGCATGCATACAGAGAGAGTGATTTGTGTGTATAAGTGTGTGTGTGTGTGTGTGTGTGTGTGTGTATTTGTGTAATATGCATGTGATTGTGTACTGTATGTAAGTGTGTGGAAGAGAGGAGTAAAGAGTGTAAGTCTGTTAGCGGTGCAAACCAAATGAGCACACAGTTCATCATAAAAAGTCTAGCGATAAGTTTATTGACGGGTAAAAATCAACAAAAGAAGAGAACCTAAAACTAAGCCACAAAGCGGTGATAAGCAAACAAAAATGAAACCAATATCTGAGGGTAGAAGCACTGTCCTTAAGGAATGGTCCACAAACGCCCGATCTGGTCCACAACGCGTGCTGGAGGAATCACTGCGGGGAAAAAATATAACAACCGTATGGCAACAAACGCTCTCATTCACATTAAAACAACACAAATGACTATAGCAGAACTTGGTTATTTACAGCCACTAACAGCTGAGACTAGAACTCAGGGGAGGAAAAAGTGAGCATCCTCAGGCTGAAGAGGAGAATAAAGGGTAGAAGTAGTGACAGAGAAAAACTATGTGTGTGTGTGTTTGTGTAATGTATTCTGATGTATCATTATTTCTCTCTCAGGTTAAGATCTTGTTCGCTATCAGGTAAAAGTTGTTTAGTTCTATCTTTAGTTCTCAGTTCTGGTTCCTGCAGTCTGATAGAACTAGAACTGAGTCACAATGACCTGAAGGATTCAGGAGTGATGTCTCTCTGTAATGCACTGACCCAACCAGAGTGTAAACTGAAGAAATTGAGGTAACAGCACACACACACTCATACACTCTTTTTTCAAACTTCAGAATAAAGAAACTAAGATGTGAACCTAGACTCTATAAAACAGTGAGAGAGAGAGAGAGAGTCTCTGAGTCTGAGTCCACACTAACACATTGATCTTTAACGTCTGCATTAATAACAGAAACAAACACATTAACAGAAAACACCATGAACAATTCACCAGAGCGTTATATCATCAGCACTGCTTTATACAGCACTTTCAGCCTATCCCTGCACATCCTCTATTTATACAGCACCCTCCAACCAGACTGTCTGTCCATCTGCACCCTACACCTATCCCTGCACATCCTTTATTTATACAGCACCCTCCAAACAGACCATGTGTTCATCTGCACCCTACGCCTATCCCTGCACATCCTCTATTAAATGTGTGTGTGTGTGTGTGTGTGTGTGTGTGTGTGTGTGATGTTGAAAATCTGATGTATGATTATCTCTCTCTCAGGTTGAGTGGTTGTTCTCTATCAGGTGAAAGTTGTTCAGTTCTATCTTCAGTTCTCAGTTCTGGTTCCTGCAGTCTGATAGAACTGGAACTGAGTGACAATAAACTGTATATTTCAGGAGTAAAGTCTCTCTGTACTGCACTAACACAACCAGAGTGTGCACTGAAGATACTGAGGTAACAACACACACACACACACACACACACACACACACAAATACACAATCATAGACACTAACGCACACACACTCTGCCTTACAAACACATTCTTTCTTTCACTTTGTGCACATGTGGAAGTCTGGTGTCTGGTCTCTTCTAAAGCTTTTTTTACTGTATTTAAATGATTTAGTTTATTATTGGAAGTGTTTTTTTAGGTGTTTGTTGCGTGTGTGTGAAAACGAGTGTATATGTGAACGTGTGTGTTTTATGTGGTGAGAAGTGTAATGAGTGCCACATTTAATATACAGTGTAAGAGCCTAAACTAAAAAGAGCCTGTAAACTTATGGTCGGGATAGTAGGAGGCAATATACGAGATTTAGCGGAGACTCACTGGTTTATTCGTACCAGGTGGCTGAAAATAATAATTTAAGGTTAACAAATATACACAGTAAATATAAATTAATATGACTGCAAGTGTGGGACCAAGGACTGATTGTGCAAACTATTCTCAGTTGGGATTGAACACTGGATACACAGCATGGTAAATCGTAAGTGTTACCATCACACCATATGGGGCTTGAAGGAGGGGCAGACAAAGCTCCTAAAGCTTTTCAAAACACAATGTAAGGCTGAAACAGCGGTTAGATCAACTAAAAAGCACACTGAGAAACTTGGCAGCTGATAATTGACAACTGGGAACCTCTGCCATTGACTGTTGGTGGCGTTCTCCTGGAATCAGTTGCACTAGATACCATTCATTCATGCTGGCAATGACAGAGGTCAAACATTTTCTGTAAGTCTTCAAAAGGTTGGCACACACCGTTGCTGGTATGTTGGCCTCAATGTTCCTCCATGCAGATCTCTCTAGAGCAGTGATGTTTTGGACTTTCAACTCCCTCCAAAGGTTTTCTATGGGGTTGAGATCTGGAGACTGGCTAGGCCACTCCAGGACCTTGAACTGCTTTTTTATGAAGCCACTCCTTTGATGCCCTGGCAGTTTGCTTGGGATCATTGTCATTCTGAAAGACCCAGCCATGTTTCATCTTCAATGCCCTTGCTTATGGAAGGTTTGCACTTCAAATCTCACAATACATGGCCTCATTCAATCTTTCATGTACACGGACCAGTCTTTCTGGTCCCTTTGCAGAGAAACAGCCCCAAAGCATGATGTTGCCACCCCCATGCTTCACAGTTGGTATGGTGTTCTTTGGATGCAACTTAGCATTCACTCTCCTCCAAACATGACCAGTTGTGTTTATACCAAACAGTTCTATGGTTGCTTACCGTTCTTGCGATCATGTAATTGTCTTTTTTTTTTGTTTCTCAGTTTGTATATATATTGTTATAGTGAGGGAATGGTAAGAGCCAATATACAGGGAGGTAAAGTAAAGCTAAGGTATAAGTTAAATGGAGGAATATTTGTGTCGCTCTACATTCAGTCTTAGACAAACTGATTAGCCCACATGAACAGCGTGACAGACCTGCTGCACCACCTTGATGTGATAAGTGCTCATGTGTGGTAATTGATACTGTGTGTATGTGTGTGTGTGATGTTGTAGTTCTGATGTATCATTATTTCTCTCTCAGGTTGAGTCGTTGTTCTCTATCAGGTGAAAGTTGTTCAGTTCTATCGTCAGTTCTCAGTTCTGGTTCCTGCAGTCTGATAGAACTGGAACTGAGTCAGAATAAACTGTATGATTCAGGAGTGAAGTCTCTCTGTACTGCACTGACACAACCAGAGTGTAAACTGAAGATACTGAGGTAGCACACACACACACACACACACACACACACTGCCTTACACACAAACACACACAGACACACATTCTCTCTCTCGCTCTCTGTACATGTGTGATTGTGAGTGAGAGCATGATGGATGGTGGTGTTAGGTGTTTTGCCAAATATTTCAGTAATTGTTTTGGATTATTTATTTTGTTATTACCTTTTTTGTGATGTGTGTGTGTGAATAAGAAGTATATCGCTCTTTGTCACTGTGAGCATGGCATCTTCAGTCTGTGGGCTGTATGAAAGTCTGACTCGCCCGCTACATGTTGTGAAGATGGAGTATGAAGTGGGTGTAGAGGAGGTGGTGGTGTCAGCAGGAGATACTGCGGCTCACGCTAATACAGTCTCCACTGTGTGATGAACAAAGAGGGTGTGATGTTCATCAATACAATAGAAAAAGTTAATCAATTAATCAATCAAAATAATCTAAAGTTAAATGTCCAGTTCACTAAAGTATTGGCACTCAGCACCCCCGCTAAAAGAATCAGGGTGTATAATGTTCACCTGTTTATTGAGGATGACCTCAGAACACTCGGTGTCTCATAAGAGATTCATCTAAATTTTATTATCAACACGGTTTTGAAGTTCAGAGTAGATGACCTGGATTATTGATGATGTCATCTACACCATACCAGAAACAAACATGAGTTGTTTTAAATGGGATGAAATGGAACATCTCACTCACGCTTGCTCATCCACCTTGTCCACATCACAGACTCTATCTTTTTTGTGTGAGACATTGAGGGATGTAGCACCTTGAGTGCCTCATCTGTCCCTGAAACACACCCACATCAATTTCATCATATGCCTCTTCCATTGTTCTCTCTTGAGAACTCACTCTGTCTTAGTTCTCTCTGATAGACAGAGCAGATATCATTCTCCAGGTCACTTTGTGTAGTTAGCCTCAGCACATATGATATCAGCTTCAATCTCTTAGATAGAAATTTCTTAGATTTTATCCCACTAACATATCGATGTAATTTCATCTTTTATCGATAAAAATGTGACACAAAATACAAAAATTATTTAACAAAAAGGCATTTTTAATAATATTAACGCCATAATAAGTATTCATTCTTTGATTTTCTTTTTAGTACACACTGCATTTTTTTTTTCTTTGGAGGTTGAATATGGGGTGTTCTGTTGGGAGGGGATGTAGGTTGATGGTGGGGGGTCTGTTTGGAGGTGATGAAGGTTGAAAGTGAGGGTTCTGTTGGAAGTGGAGGTTAAAGGTGAGGGGCTCTGTTGGAGGTGATGTAGGTTGAAGGTGGGAGGTCTGTTGGGAGGTGATGGAGGTTAAAGGTGGGGGGATCTGTTTGCAGGTGATGGATGTTGAAGGTGGGGGGTTCTGTTGGGAGGGGATGTAGATTGAAGGTGGGGGGGTCTTTTTGGAGGTGATGTAGGTTTAAGGGTGGGAGGTCTTTTTGGAGGTGATGTAGGTTGAAGGTGGGGGGGTCTGTTGGGAGGTGATGGAGGTTGAAGGTGGGGGGGTCTGTTTGGAGGTGATAAAGGTTATAGGTAGGGGGGGGTCTGTTGGAGGTGATGAAGGTTTCAGAGCTGGAACCAGATTTCAGTGCTGAATCGTTGAATTTCAGTGCTGAATCACTGATGAATCGTTTATTTGTGATGAAGCTTCATCTTCATGATATTTTCCTTTAACATCAAAGTTTCAGATTTAAATCTCCTACGGTTTTAGTTTCATATCAGACTTTTTCTCTCTGCAGGATGTATGTATGTGAGATTACAGATGAAGGTTGTTCAGATCTGGCTGAAGCTCTCAAATCAAATCCTTCATCAAACCTCAGAGAACTTTATTTGACATACACAGAACCAGGAGGAGCAGGAGTGCAGAAGCTTAGAGATCTAATGAAGGATTCAAACTATGAACTGAAGAAACTGGAAGCCATCTAATACATTATTGATCCTAATGTTAAAGTGAGAACATGAGACTGAAACAAACGTTCTAATCAGCAGCTCAGTTCAAGATCATCATCAAACCTACAGATCACTTCAATCCCCGACCTTCCTCCATCTGTCGAACAAATCAAATTCAGATTCAACTCCATCTTTAGTTTTCTTTCTCATTAATAATGAACACACATCTCATGTCGACACTTGAATGGTTTCAATCCTACCTCACAGGAAGGACCTTCAAAGTGTCATGGAATGGGGAGATCTCTAACTCTCACCAAGTACGCACTGGTGTGCCTCAGGGCTCTGTACTTGGTCCTCTCCTCTTCTCACTATACATGACATCACTGAGCGCAGTCATCCAGGCGCATGGTTTCTCTTACCACTGCTATGCTGATGACACTCAGCTTCATCTGTCTTTTGCCCCTGACGACACCACCATCTCAAATCGGGTATCTGCCTGCCTCACCGACATATCTGTTTGGATGAAGGCCCGTCATCTCAAATTAAACTTAGAAAAAACATGTTTTTTTAATTATCCCAGCTAAACTCTCAATCCATCACGACCTGACCTTCCAAATTGATGGCTCCACAATCTCCCCAACCGATTCGGTCCGGAACCTTGGTTTCACAATAGACTCCCACCTTAAACTCTCTGATCATGTTATCAAAACTGCCCATTCCTGTAGATTCCTTCTTTACAACATAAGGAAGATCAGACCCTTTTTGACTGAACATGCTACCCAACTGCTTGTTCAAGCCCTAGTCCTATCCCGGCTCGATTATTGTAATGCGCTACTTGCCGGTATCCCAGCTTCCACAATCCGACCTCTTCAACTAATTTAAAACTCTGCAGCAACTCGCTGCCATCCCCTTGAGAGCTCTGCCCGAAATACTGTAGTTCGTCCATATAAGACCTTCAGGAGGGCGTGACCTGATACTTCTGTGTGTGCGCCCCCTCCAGACAACAGTCTTTTTCTCTCATGTGTACATTGACCAAAACATCTCTATCTTCTAACCCAGGGGTGCCCACACTTTTCTGGCCTGAGATCTACTTTTCCATTGGACAGGTCATCAAGATCTACCAGGGTCAATCTCTATTTTTTAGGCTTTTATATTGAAACCTGTTTACACACATCATGTTAGTATTGTCGAATCTGTTAGAATTGCTCTTTTATTAAACACATTCCAGCAAATAGCACAGAGAAAACCTGATTTTAGTTACACCCAAACATACAGTATACAGCACAAATGTAAAACAATCACTGTAACCCACATTTCCCCAAACAGAACATCCATCCATCTATTATCTTCCGCTTTATCCTCAATTAGGGTCACGGGGGGTTCCCCATGCCCATCCAGGGGAGAACACTTCGAGCACTGGGCAGATACACCCAGGACAGGACGCCATTTTATCGCTGGACACACACTCACTCACACAAACACACTCTATATGGGGCAATTTGGAGAATTCAGTTGACCTTGATCCATGTTTTTGGACTGTGGGAAGAAACCGGAGAACCCGGAGAAAAGCCACGTGGACACGGGGAGAACATGCAAATTCCACCCAGATTGGGATTCGAACTGGGAATCCCTAGCGCTGAGAGGAGAACATGCTAACCACTAAGCCACTGTGCTGCCCCCAAACAGAACATGAACATTAATAAAAGCAAATGCATTTTGAGTTTGACATTATAAAAAAATATTTACCCCCCCACTCTAAATGAAAGTGTAACATTTTTTGTAACTTTTTGAGCTGGGGAGGGGGGGCAGACTGTTTGCTTTCACAATGATAGAGATCGCGATTCAGAATGAATCACATTGTGTGTGAACGTGTGCGCGTGTGTGTATAAGTGCTTTAGGTACTGTGCTGTAAAAAAGCGCTGATACGTGATAAACGCTTTTTTATCTCAAACCTCCATCGCGATCAACCTGACACCCCTTCGCAATTGACGTATTGAGCACCCTTGTTCTAACCCATCTGGTCCTGCTTTCTGTCCCCCTCAGGGGTATGAATTTATGACAGGTTCTTGTTACATTACATTACATTGCCTTTTATTGTCACTACATAATCATAGTATTTAAACGTTTTTACTGTTAAATTTTTTACTGTTAAATTCCTGTAAAATCACACTGCATTTCACTTTCTTGTTCTATGTCTAAATGTCATAAATGTCTGTAACCGTGGGACAGCGAGGAACGTAATTTCGATTACTTTGTATGTATAGAACATGTGAAGGAATTGACAATAAAGCCTACTTTGACTTTGACTTTGTTGACTGTCCATTATTCAAAACTCTCCGCTCACCCTGCAACCGGACATTCATACTTTTTCCCATGCTTATTCATCCAATAGTCATTTTCTCTGTTCCCTGAACTATTCAAGTCATCATGACTTTACATTATAACTTTTACTAAATTACTTAAAAGTATTATAAAAACCTTCCAATTCTCCCCTTCGCACCTTTTCTAAAGGTGCAACATACCTTAATACTTTTTATTTTAGTAACAATTTACCTATAATGTGGCGCACCTAATGATCATGTGCGGATGGTGTTAAGGTGTCTTCTTTCCTCTGAAAAGACTGTGTCTCTTAGAGGTTCTTCTGTTTCTCCACGTAGGTCCAGTGCATATCAGTACATTTCTAAACAATTAATCTAATACTTTCCTTGTGGTGTACGCTTTTATGAAAAAGTGCGGTGTGTGTCACAGAGCATATTTGTTGGTTTTCTTGGTCTCGGAAACTGTCCATGTCTCCTACCAGACCATTCCTCATCTGTGGTCTTCGCTCTGGTCCCGGAACTGATGACTATGTAACTGTGTTCTGCTAGAAAATAAAAACATTTTTGAAAAATGAGTACAGGTTTAATTCTCTCCTGATATAGCCCAATTGATAAACTTTTCCAACCTTCAAACATTTATTTAAACTATGTATTAATTTATAATTAAAGTTAGGCTAATACAAAGAAATCAATTTGGTCTGGATGTAAATTCTCCAAGGCGGTGTAGGGGTCTGGGAGCGGTATGTTATCAGCTAAAGTGATCTTGCTGATTTCCCTTAAGTAATAAATTATGCACCACCCCCTGCACCACTGCCTGTAGATCATATTCAGAGGAGAGGACAGAGTCACACAATGTCAGGATGTCCCGAGCCCAGAGATCAGGCCAAATCTCGAATTGAGTTGAAAAGGTGCTTTATTGAGCAGTTTCGTTTCGCAAAATATAAGAGAAAACGAAATCCATCATCTGAAAACGAAAAAACAAACACCAGCGCGTCGGCAGGTGAAAAACCAGGTAGTGGGCCTCAGGATCCGTGGGGCGTCGGGACACTGAGCCGTGGGGTGCAGCAGGTGAGTTTCCGAATCAGCTGTGAGTGCGTAGCATGAAGAAGATTTTGACAAATGGCTAGGGCTAGAAAACAGTAGCAAAGATGAAGGCAGACTTATACAGAGTAGCGTGCGAACTGCGACCATCCTAACCCAGTACCTGCAAACCTTAAAAAGGGGCGTCAATTAGAATGCAGGTGAAATCCCCCCCTTCCGGTGAGAGGCGTGGTGAACGAGAGCTAGTAGACGCGAGAGCGTCATGTCTTACCCCCCCCCCCCACGCCCTGTAGGGTGAACAAACCGAACAAACATGTTGTTCCCCTTGGAACAACATGATGGGCTAAATGAAAATCTGCAATGAGCTGGGGGTCTAAAATGCCGTTGGCCCCCACCCAACTGCGCTCCTCAGGGCCAAAACCCTCCCAGTCCACTAAATACTGTAATTTGCCACCCCCCCCCCATCTGGAGGCTTTTGCCCACCCGTTGTCCAGAGGTCCCGTCACGAACGGCTTAAGGAGGGAGGTATGGAAGACGGGATGTACTCTCCATGCTGGGGGGAGATCTAAACGGTACGTAACTTCATTGATGCGCTCAAGTATGCGGTAAGGGCCAACATACTTCAACAAAAGTCTAGGAGACCCTGCGCGACAGCGCAAATCCCTGGAGTTAAGCCACACTCTGTCCTGGAACGTACATGTGAGCCTGTAAGCGATGCCGGTCCACGAACCTCTGGACCCGGCGCGTAACGTCTTGAATGCACCGGTGAACCTGTACCCACACTTCCTCACTGCTGAAACCAATCATCTACCGCTGGTGCCGATGACGGATCAGGGTCCCAAGGTGCAAAAGGGGGCTGGTATCCAAAAATGCACTGGAACGGTGTGATTCCCATAGCCGAATGCTGTAGCCATGAAAATATGGCGAAAAAGTAAATCCGCCGTACAGAACCCTGACGGGAGACCCTTAAGGGGTGTAAATTTTACCGCCCGAGAAAAACAATCACTTAACGTTAAAATGGAGTTCAGCCCCTCAGATGGGGGGAGATCAGTTACAAAGTCCACGGCCACATGAGACCATGGCTGACCCGGAATGGGCTAGCTTGCCCACGGGTAGAGATTTTGGCGTCTTGCACGCAGCGCAGATTGAACATGATGTGGCAAATTTGTGCGTCTCCTTATGAAGGGTCTCCCACCAGTACTTTCTGCACAGAATCTGTATAGTACGTGCGACACCAGGGTGACAGGTACACAAAGCAGTGTGTGCCCATGTAATCAGTCGACTGCGGAAAGCCGGGGGCACATACAACAACCCCTTGGGGCATTGGGTGAGACGACGCATGTAACGTACCGCTCTACGAATATCCCTAGTCACATTCCAGCGTTCCACGTTAACGAAACAAGTGGGCGGTAGGATGGGCGGAGTATCTTCCTTATATAGGCGAGACAGTGCATCCACAGCTGCATTGGAACTGCCTGGTCTGTACGAAATGACAAAATTGAAGCTGTTAAAGAACAACGACCAGCGCTCCTAATGTGCGTTTATCCGACGGGCCCCTTTTAAAAATTGCAGGTTCTTATGATCTGTGATCACGGCAAACGGTGTGGTGGTACCAATGAGCCAGTGCCTCCATTCTTCCAGGGCTAATTTTACAGGTAGCAGCTCCTGATCCCCAATGGCATAATTGCGCTCTGCTGACGAGAGTTTGCGCAAGAAGAAAGCAACTGGTCGAAGCCGGGATCAACTCCCAGTGGGACAGTACCGCCCCGACCCCGTGTAACGACGCATCCACCTCCTTCACAAATGATTTTTCGGGATCTGGAAAAGCTAAAACCGTGCCGACAAAAAGCTGTGCTTGAGGCTAGCGAAAGCCCAGTCTGCATCGGGTGTCCAGATTAACTTTTTAGGTCGGCCCTTCCGCAGCGAAGTAATGGGCGGTACAACGGAACTAAATGAATTAATGAATTTGCGGTAAAAATTTGCAAAACCCAGAAAGCACTGTACCTCCCGAAAGGTGGTGGGGACTGGCCAATCCAAAATAGACCGGACCTTCCCCATGTCCATAGCTATGCCCCCGGGCGACAGATCGAATCCCAAAAAGGAGATTTTGTCCCGAAAAATTCGGCCTTGATAAACAACTGGTGCTCTAACAAACGGCTCAGCACTGTACGTACATGACGACGTGGGTGTTCAGATCGACAGAATAGATAAGAATATCATCAATGTAGACAATAACGAACTCCTCCAAAAAGTCCCGAAGAACGTTGTTAACAAAAGCCTGAAAAACAGTTGGAGAGGCCGAAGAGCATCACAAGGTACTTGTAATGGCCTGCAGTCATTACAAGCGTGGTCTTCCACTCACCCCCCTCCTTAATCCGCACCAGATTGTAAGCATTAGAAAGATCAAGCTTGGTAAAGATGGTCGCTTGATCGTTACATTCTAATGTGGAAGGTATCAGGGGCAACGGGTAGGCATAGCGGCGCGTGACCTCATTCAGCCCCTGATAGTCAATTGCAGGAACGAAATTCGCCATCTTTTTAGACACAAAAAAGAATCCTGAGGCCACGGGCGATTTAGAGGGCCGAATCATACCAAGCTTCAGAGCTTCGGTGATATACTTGCGCATGGCCTTACTTTCTGACACAGCGAGTGGATACGGGCTGGCTCGGGGAAGCTTAGCATCGGAAATTAGCTCGATGGCATAATCGTACACCCGGTGCGGGGGCAATCGCCTGGCCAGACCCCCGCGAGATCGTTGAATTTAGCAGGTACCCCGGCAGGTAGCTTGAGTACCTGGGTGGGTACCCCGGCAGGTACCCCGGCAGGACTCTTATAAGTACCTGGGTGTTCACCTTAACACAAAACTGGACTGGTCAGACAACACCAGTGCACTTTATAAAAAAGGACAGAGCAGACTGTATATGCTGAGAATACTAAGGTCGTTTGGGGTGTGGGGGCCACTCCTGAGGACCTTTTTTGACACAGTGCTGGCATCAGCCATTTTTTATGGAGTGGTGTGCTGGGGCAGCAGCATCACGAATGCAGACAGGAACAGACTGGACAAACTAATTAGGAAAGCCAGCTCTGTCCTGGGGGAATGCTTAGACACAGTGCAGGTGGTGGGAGACAAGAGGATGCTAAACAAGCTAGCAATTCTTATGGACAATAAATCCCACCCCATGTTTGAGACTCTAGCAGCACTGGGCAGCACCTTCAATGACAGGCTAGGTCATCCAAAGTGTGTCAGGGAGCGTTACCGCAGGTACTTCATTCCTGCAGCAGTTAGACTGCACAATCAGCACTGCTCTCAATAACCATTCTAAACCAAACTAAAAATAACTGTGCAATAAATGTATCATTGATGGTGCAATATATTTCAATCATCTGTATGTAATAACTGTCTGCTGCTTAATTAGACACCACATGTGTGTAAATAACTAAAATTTAAAAATTTGATTTTTTTTGTATATATAGATTTCTAACTGTATTTAAAATATTTTCCTAGTTTAAATCTCTTTAATGACTGGATACCTTTTCACCCTCCTCTGTATCTGCTGCTGAGAAATGTGAATTTCAAATAAAGGTTTATCTTAACCTTAAAAGGTTATAAAGAAATCACACAGCATACATAAATTTATCAATCAATTGATAAGGAACAATGCTTCAAGGAAAAGTTATCACATTATTTGTTTTATACATGTCTCTGCAAAACCTTTCCTCATGGTCCTGTGGAGAAAATATAAATATTATTCATAACTTTGTCCTCATTAGGAAACGTCACTCAGTCCAAGTTATTAGTCAAGTCAAACCTTCATCCGTTATTAAACAAAAATGATGCTCTGTCCATTTTTATGCCTCATAATTAAAGATTATTTAAATGAGCTCACATATTATTTGCGCCAGCTAATCAATTTTAACTTACTAAGTTCCTCCACTTCAACATCAATAAAACCGCTAAACAACCAATTCAAATACCACACAGTGTTAACCAAAGATAAGAACAGAGTGGAGACAAAGCTTGTAAAGAATGTGTCTATTTCTTTAACTTAAATTATCTATTTAATTTAGAATTGTTAAGGAAATAATTGTATTTTTATAGCCAAATTTATTGAGTTATATATTTGTTTACCTTTTACCCTATTTTAATTATTTTAAAGCCTAAATGGATTAATTAATTTGAGCAACATGTGACCCTAATGCTTGCAGCAGTTTAGGTTAAGACAGGCTGGGTTCTAAAACAGTTGCTCACTGACAGACAGACTGATCGACTATGGACTTGGACAGCTCTTTTGATCTTAAGAAACTTTCCAAACTGTAATTCCATAGCATCAGCGTCTCCCTGATCTGGGCAGTTCTGGGATCAAACAGACACTCACCCGTCTTTGGTCGTGCACGTCCTCACTTTTCGCTTGAAATTCTCACACTCCATCATCACATATTTTCAGAGCATTCTGTGACTCCAAGCCTTGACATGTTCACCATCTATCAACTCAGCAAATGCTTTATTGAAGCATTAAATATTTTTGACTTTCACACGTTATTGTTAAGCTTAAATTTAGCTTTTGTCTTTCTTTTATTCTAATTCACTGTGTTTAACTTATTATTGTATCATGTTATTTTACCCATACTTACTTCTTATCTTTTTTATTATTTAGAAATTTACTCATTTGCTAGGAGTCTTGCTAGATTATTGTTTCTAAATTTTATTATATTATCCTAGAAAATAATCTGAGAAAAGCATCACATGATAAATCATCTGTATTTCCTATTTGAAATACTGTATCATTCCTTTTTCCATACAACTTTTTTGCATTTAATATTGTCAAGAAGTCTCTACCCAATAAATTTACTGGACAATTTGGTGTTTATTGATGTTCTAACATTCTACCTCCAATCTTAGTTGCCAAAGGTTGTGTATTAAAAAGTATATTTACTGTTACAGAATATCCTACTGTTTTCATAGCAGAGGAGGACAATGATACTTTTAAATGTTTATTTAAACATGAAATTGTTTCCCCCAGTATCAACCAATAATGTAGTTTTTTGTCCTCCATGGTGCAGCAAACCTTTGGCTCTATTTTTTAAAGCCAATGTGCTATCATCTGTGATGGATTTGGAACTACTGGTGCGTTTATTGTACTGCTTGTTGTATCGTTTGTGGCAGGCCTTGTGCTTGAGTGTTACACTCGCCTACCTAGGGATTAGAGCGGCTGCGCATTAGAAGCGCAGATTCGCCGCGCTCTAACGCGCTGAAGGGAGCCAGGCACGCAGGTAGCAGGGAAATGGAATTTATTAAAGGTGTAGAACACCACAAAGCAAAGGTACAAACACGAGTGAACATAAAAGGAATCTATGACGTGCACCGGGGACAAGGAATGAAGGAAATATATACAAACGAAATCCGACCACGTGCACAACACAACCAATCAACAGAAAGAGATAATTAATTAAACTAAATACCGTCAATGAACGTAAATTAACAGACGTAGAACAGGTGCCCTAGGCACCTTTTACATTGAGTAGTTTGTGGTTGATAATATTGAGGCTACTGTTGTAGATCTGGAGTTTTCTGTCTGTATGGGCAAATTTTAACATATGTCCAAACTGATTACAGTTATAACATCCCCGTGCTTGCATCATTGTCCCTTTTGGTGCTCCCCCTCTTCTTCCTCTATTTGTTCTCTGTCTGTTTCTTACTCCCCCTTGGCCCCAAACATATGGAGACCCCGGCTAAGGAGTAAGGTCAACCCCTGTCTGCGGACAAGTTTACCCCGTATGGTGGAAAGGTCCCATCCTGTGTTGTAAATGATTGTGACATCTATAGCTGTGTAAACATAGGCTGGGGAAGAATTTGCTGACCTGTTGACTGGGAAGGTGATTTATCAACCAACTGCGTACTTGTTCTATCCTTCTTATCTTTATTCTCCTTTTCCACTAGTAGTTAATTCTCCTGTTGCTTCCAGCCACAAATCACAATACTTTTTTAACCCCAGTATCCCTGGTACCACGAAAATTTTTCGCCGTGCGTGTGTGCGTGCAATCCGCTGCGTGCAATCCTACGCTCCCCTGCAGTGCGCCACTTAGTGCCCATTGTTACACAAATGAGCCGGAGTGCAGCTAGAGAAATTCCCAACCCCCTTTATCTAAAGTTTTTGTAACTTACAAACGCACACTGTACTCTTCAGACAGAGTGAAGGCGTTTACTTTTAGAATGAATTATGCGCTAATGTAACACTCAGTTTTGAGATATGGTTTTAGTGTTTTTAAAATGTTTCCACAGTAGTATATGGTGGCAGAATGTGCGCGCTGTAGTCACCATGTCTTCATCCTCCTCTTATTTTCAAAGCTACTAAAGACATCAAACTATGAGTTGCTTGGTAGACCTCTTTAAGTTTATCCCATAAATCCTTCCTTATGCTCAACAATGGTGTTTCCTGCTTTTTCTTTCGAACTCTCGCTGTTATTTCAATCAATTGTAACTTCCTTTTACCTTTTAATCTATCTATTATCACTCATATCTCCCAAGCACAACTTTTCTCCTGCTGTATATTGTTCAAACTTAGTCATCCATGCTTGTCCAACCCTAGTTAATGGTGGTAATTTAGCTAGTAAACCGTCCATATCTCTATGGCTCCACAGTTTGTATACCTATTGTCCAGTTTGTATAGTAGTTAAATGATAGTGGGAGATTTCACAACTTTGAGTTTAGGTGATTTCCCTCAGTTTATCACTTTCATCTTCATAGGTGGATAAATGTTCGCCCAAGCCATCAATATTATCTGTCATTGTACCATAGATCAGCCCTTTCTGTACTACCAGTCTTACATTTTTGGGATTCTGGTGCTTCCCTTCTACTTCCTGTTGTTTTTGCAACCTTTTTTTCTTAATACTATCTTTTATTTTTAATTTTTTTTAATTAAATTTTTTTAGCTTCTTTCTTAATACCTACAAATACTTCACTATTACTTTCTTCCTTACAGTTATTACTATTGGAACTGTGTTTTTTTTTATTCATTAATCTTTTATCTATTTTATGATCCCCTGTCTTATCCATCGGGATATGCTGCCTACATGTATATGGCCCTCCTATCTCCTTTACCGAGAGGGCAGGAGTGTGTCTCCATTGTGCTTGTGTGTTCCACGTGTATGATGGGTTTATTGTAGGTTCAGCTGGTACATTTTTAGATCTATTAGGGTATTGTTGATCCGTGAGTTGTAATACAATTATGGAGTCCTCTGGATCTGGCTTATGTTTTATATGTGATTGTGAGTTTGCCAGTTGATCCTATAATTGTTTTATAACTGTTTGTTGGTCTAATTCCTAAATGTCTACTTTCTATACTCAATACAGGAGTTTAAGAATCTTGTGGTATCTGGGGATAAATTGGTCTATATGGTGGCGGGGTTTGTATGGGAGTTGTTAAATCTATTAAAGGACCTGTTTGTAGTTTTAGTTCAGCAGAGAGAACTTTATCTTTTGCACTGGTGTAATTAATGTCTTAATATACTCTGATTGGGGGTTTCGCGGTGAGTCTTTTGTTTATGAGTCAGGAGCAACAGATATCGTGAATTTTGTTTATTAACTTAGTCCAACAGCCTTCTAAATTTACAAAACCGATACGATCCCCCTTGTTTCCAATCTTACTCAGCTTTTCTAATTTCGCCTTTATAATAATCAAATACCTTTGTCCTACCCTCCTGGGTAGGCGCTGGGTCTAAGTTTCCAGGCATCAGACCTCTTAATTGCCATGATGTAAACAATGTTTCTGCACTTTTGGTCTTTTATTTGGTTCCATGACAGAGGTTGTTCTGTCTCACACTTTTTCCATAAACTCTTCAGTTTTCATTTTAGTTTGATTTGTATTTATTTTACTTAATTACAACACAATCACAACGTCCAACATGGAACTTCAGTTCCCAGTTTATGTCCCTTAGTTGACAAAGTTATTAGCCAAGCTTCTACCTCCTTAGGCGGACTAAAAGTCCTTTGTCAATGGTAACATAACTGGGCCCTTTTTTTAAGTTCTGCTATACCCAAATATTCTACTCAGTCTCTAGGTCCTAACGACCAAATATATCGCCGAGTGGTTTCGTAGCATGAGTATCAGCCACACAGGTTTATATAAGAGCTGAGGATTTATATCATTACACACTTATCCCCACAGATACACCTTATACACCATATAATTAACAATTTAACGACCATACTATACCTCTTACCGTAATATCTTCTCTAGTGTACAAATGTCGTCACATTTGTCTGAATCCGCAGTAATATAGGCTTAATATATTATCTGGGATCCCAACATTAACTAAAATACATAAAAATAATTAAAAAAAACTAACCTATTCTGACTTCCGGGTCTGACTTGGCATGGAGTAGACACGCTTTTTTTTTTTCCCCTGCGGAGCGGACATAATTTCACAAATATTACTGCGCTTTACGTTCAAACTAATTCAAATATTGCTTTATATATACACATATTCATTTTTTGTTACGTATTGGACATCCTAATGCCCGCCAAAATGAAGAAAACATCGGGATTAGCACAGTCTTCAATTCGGCCTGCAGTTCAATCTACATCCCCACTATCTAAGGGTTCATCCACCCCTTCGGAGGCGAGCGCCCCCCCGGACATGTCATTGGCTTTATCCGCGATGAGAGCCGAGCTTGTGCGTGCTGTGGTATCTGAGCTTCGTTTAGTCATGGATGAGCACTATTCTAATATAAAAACGGAGCTACATTCAATCAAAGCTGACCTTATGCGTGACCTTTCTGCTATCAGTGTGGAATTCATTACTTTTAAGGCTGATGTGGTGCGGATGGAGGAATCGTTGTCTACCTTTTCCAACAACGTGGTAACGCTACAGGCCAAAGTTGATTTGCTAACCGGCGTGGTTAAAGTTCTGGAGGAGGAGTGTGAGGACTTGGAAGCGAGATCACGTCGCCAAAATATTCAGGTCCTTGGAATTCCAGAGGACTCATTTTCATTGTCAACAGTGAACTTTTCCAATCTGTTAAAGGACGCGTTTAAATTGGACAAATCACCAAAGGTCGAGTGAGTTCATCGGTCGTCAGCGCCAAAGCCAGGATCCGATAGACCACCTCGCCCCATAATTGCCAAACTTCACCACTACGAAGACTGTGTGGAAATTCTTAAGCGAGCCAGACAGAAGCGACAGGTCTCAGTTTCCAACATGTCGCTTTCAGTTTTTCCTGATTTCACCACCAAGATCTCTAAAGCTCACGCTGCTTTCAATAGAGTTCGAGCTCAGCTGCGCGCCATGGAGGGGGTTCAATATGGCATCTTCTACCCGGCGCGACTCAGAATAACCCATAATAGTAACCATCATGACTTTACTTCGGCTGAGGAAGCAGAATGGTTCGTTGCCAATTTACCTAAATGAGGCATTGATTTCTTTGAAACTGAACTTTATTCTTATTTAGTGCATTTATAATTTTCTCGTTTGTTTGTTACATTTAGATGGTGGTTCAGTTTCTCTGCGTGTCTGTTTTATATACATGCGTGGTCGTTAATTTTGTCACGCTCCGCTCCGTAGGACCGACGATCTTTACCATGCTGCATTTCCGGAAGTGTTGTTTAAGTAAGGTTGGCTCCTTGTTGAGCTATAACAATAGTCCTCTGGTTCAGGTTCTTGAGGGGACGTTGTTTTTTGAGTGGGAGGGTAATTGTATTTGCATGTGGGAGGGCAATTATGTTTTTTTTTTTTTTT
>JAFMOD010000495.1:245939-294289 GCA_019802435.1 Corydoras maculifer
TTACTCCTCCCTCTCCCCCTCCTAACACTTCTCTGTCAGCTGATGTCTTTGCAACTTTTTTCACAGAAAAGATTGAGGGCATCAGCAAACTCTTTCTTACTCACCATCCTCACAACAATGCATCTCACACATCCAGCCATCCAACCATCTCCTCCTTCTCCCCTGTCACAGAATCTGATGTCTGCAAAATTCTCCTTGCCAGTAACCCAACCACTTGCCCGCTTGATTCCATCCCATCCCACCTTCTTCAGTCCATCGCCTCCTCCATCATACCAGCTCTGACACACATCGTAAACTCCTCCCTCGCGTCTGGGACTTTTCCAAATTGCTTCAAACAAGCCATAGTCAAACCCCTACTCAAAAAACCTACGCTCAACCCAAATTTGGTCAAGAGCTACAGACCTGTTTCTCTCTTACCTTTCCTGTCTAAAACACTTGAACGGGTGGTATCCACACAGTTCTCCACATTTCTTAATAGAACAATCTCCTTGATCCCAATCAGTCCGGTTTTAGATGTGGTCACTCCACGGAGACAGCATTGCTCTCTGTGATTGACTCACTTAAAACTGCCAAGGCCAAATCTCAATCCTCGGTCCTCATTTTGTTAGACCTTTCCGCAGCTTTTGATACAGTAAATCATCAGATTCTACTGTCAACTCTAGCTGAATTAGGCTTTTCTAATACGACACTCGAATGGTTTCGATCCTACCTCACAGGAAGGACCTTCAAGGTGTCATGGAATGGGGAGCTCTCTAACTCTCACCAAGTACGCACTGGTGTGACTCAGGGCTCTGTACTTGGTCCTCTCCTCTTCTCACTATACATGACATCACTTAGCACGGTCATCCAGGCGCATGGTTTCTCTTACCACTGCTATGTTGATGACACTCAGCTTCATCTGTCTTTTGCCCCTGACGACACCACCATCTCAAATCGGGTATCTGCCTGCCTCACCGACATATCTGTTTGGATGAAGGCCCGTCATCTCAAATGAAACTTAGGAAAAACAGAGCTTCTCATTATCCCAGCTAAACCCTCAATCCATCACGACCTGGCCTTCCAAATTGATGGCGCCACAATCTCCCCTACAGATTCGGTCCGGAACCTTGGCTTCACAATAGACTCCCACCTTAAACTCTCTGATCATGTTATCAAAACTTCCCATTCCTGTAGATTCCTCCTTTACAACATAAGGAAGATCAGACCCTTTTTGACTGAACATGCTACCCAACTGCTTGTTCAAGCCCTAGTTCTATCCCGCCTCGATTATTGTAATGCGCTACTTGCCGGTATCCCAGCTTCCACAACCCGACCTCTTCAACTAATTCAAAACTCTGCAGCCCGACTTGTGTTTAACCAGCCCAAGCGAGCTCATGTCACTCCTTTACTCACTTCCCTCCATTGGCTTCCTGTAGCTGCTCGCATTCAGTTCAAGTCACTGACTCTAGCATACAGAACCATTTCCGGATCCTCCCCCTCCTACCTTCACCCCATCTTTCCTAAATACACTCAGACCCGTTCTCTTCGCTCCAGCGATGATTGCCACCTGATGATTCCACCTCACCGAGTAGGTAAGTTGCACTCCGTGGCGTCCACCACTGCAAAATGGTGGAATGCTCTTCCCAAATCTGTCCGTAAGGCAGAATCACTGAACAGTTTTAAAAAATTACTGAAGACACATCTCTTTAACAAATACCTGTTGTAAAAAAAAAAAAATAAATAAAAAAGGGAGGGGGGGGGGGCGTGTGCCGCGGCATCGAATAACATTTTTGATGAATTTACAGTATAGTTGGTTTTCTTCATAGCTTCATAGCTTCTGACTTGTGGTGTTCTCATTTGTAAGTCGCTTTGGATAAAAGCGTCTGCTAAATGACTAAATGTAAATGTACATAAATTCTGGTCCAACTACTTTGACATCATGTCAACCATCTTAACTGTTAACATTAACATTGACCCATATATTGCAACTTTTTAACTCTCTTCAGTGTTTCCCTCTTTTACCAAATTGCAGTGTGAGATTTTGGCCTTTACATCTGTCTTAGCCAGACGGTGTATTCTTCAACTGTGGAAGTCCCCCAGTCCCCCTTCAACGTCTAAGTGGCTCACTGATATTTTACATTTTTTGAGAATAGAAAAAATCTGATTTACTCTGAAGGGTGATTCTGATCAATTTTACTGTAAATGGAAACCATTTCTTTCTTATTTTGAAGCCCTTCAATCTTTGCCTGCTGACTAGTTCCCTCCCCTCTTTCGTCTTACCTCCCCCTCCCCCCCTTCATTTATTTTTTATTTTTATTTATTTATTTTAATTAATTCATTCATTCATTATCTCCCGCTTTATCCTCTATTAGGGTCGCAGTGGGGTTTCCCATACCCATCCAGGGGAGAGTGTCTCGGGCGCTGGGCAGATAGACTCAGGACAGGGCGCCAATCCAACGCTGGGCACACACTCACTCACACAGACATGGGGCAATTTTGAGAATTCAATTGACTTGATCCATGTTTTTGGACTGTGGGAGGAAACCGGAGAACCCGGAGGAAACCCACGCAGACACGGGGAGAACATGGAAACTCCACCCAGATGGGGATTCGAACCGGGAATCCCTAGTGCTGAAAGGCGAACGTGCTAACCACTAAGCCACTGTGCCGCCATTTATTTTAATTAATTAATAATTTTTAAAAATATTTTATTTAGTTATTTTTTTTTATTATTATTATTATTATTATTATTATTATTATTATTATTAGTTTATCTATTTATTTACTTACTTTTTATTAGTATCTTACATTTATGGGTGTATGTTTTTTTTTTTTTTTTACTAAGTGTATTGTCTTAGGGTAAAAAATCTTTTTTGAAGTCTGTTAAATATTTGGTACTACTTTCAATATTTGTAACATGACTTCTCAAAAATAAATAAATAAATAATCGAGACTATAATGTACAGTTTCTACGTGCCCGGGAGATGTAATTCACCAGAGCCAATAGACCTCATAGACAGAACAGTTCTGTTTTCAGCGTATACTAACTAAACTAGAAAGCAAAATGTTTCCTTGTTTCCCTTTTTTTAAGCTTCCTTCACCAACTGAAAAGCATACAGACTATAATGCACAGTTTCTACGTGCCCTGGAAATAAAATTAACCAGGGCCAATAGACCTCATAGACAAAACAGTTCTGTTTTCAGCATATACTAACCTAAAAAGCTAAATAAAATTTCCACTGGGTCTGCAAGTTTCCCCAAAAAACTGTGTGCATCACACTGTTAAAAACATAAAAATATCTAAACCACGGGTACTCAATACGTCAATCGCGATCGACCGGTCCATCGTGAAGGGGTGTCAGGTAGATCGCGATGGAGGTTTGAAAATAAAAGCATTTATCACGTTCACACACAATGTGAGTCATTCTGAATCTGAATCTCTATCCCTGTGCAAACAAGCGATTCCCCCCCCCCTCGTCTCTCTCACTGTTCCCCAAACCGTTAATGTGGCCACGCCTCCGTGCCTAAATCCGAATCACTGCCTCCCGAATCATCTACATAAGATAGTTTCTGTTTGTGTTTTTACACTTTATTTGACTGAGAAGATGAGTGAAGGATGAGTTAAGCTCAAAGAGAACTAAAATGTTCCACTTTCATTTAGAGTGGGGGGTGAATATTTTCTTACAATGTCAAACTCAAAATACATTTGCTTTTATTAATGTTCATGTTCTGTTTGGGGGCAGCATAGTGGCTTAGTGTTTAGCATGTTCTCCTCTCAGTGCTAGGGATTCTCAGTTCGAATCCCAATCTGGGTGGAGTTTCCATGTTCTCCCGTGTTCGTGTGGGTTTGCTCCGGGTTCTCCGGTTTGCTCCCACAGTCCAAAAACATGGATCAAGTCAATTGAATTCTCAAAATTGCCCCATATAGAGTGTGTCTGTGTGAGTGAGTGTGCCCAGTGATAGACTGGCACCCTGTCCTGGGTGTATCTGCCCAGCGCCCAAAACGTTCTCCGCTGGATGGGCATGGGGAACCCCCTCATGACCCTAATAGAGGATAAAGTGGAAGATAATGGATGGATGTTCTGTTAGGGGAAATGTGGGTTACAGTGAATGTTTTACATTTGTGCTGTATTCTGTGTGTTTAACTAAAATCAGGTTTTCTCAGTGCTATTTGCTGTGTTCTAACAGATTCGACAATACTAACATGATGTGTGTAAACAGGTTTCAATATAAAAGCCTAAAAAATAGAGATTGACCCCGGTAGATCTCGATGACCTGTCCAATGGAAAAGTAGATCTCGGGCCAGATGTAGTGTTGGCACCCCTGATTTAAACAAATTTTCGAAAACTAAAGGTTGCCTTTGTTACGCTTTATCGGTTTTCTTCTACCATTAAGGCCAATTACTGCCAGTATTCCGTCCCTATCCAACACATGACTTAACAATAGGGATAAGTCTCCTAGATAAAGGCAGTTCATTCATTCATTCATTCATTATCTCCCGCTTATCCTCTATTAGGGTCGCGGTGGGGTTCCCCATGCCTATCCAGGGGAGAACATCTCGGGTGCCGGCAGATAGACCCAGGACAGGGCGCCAATCCATCTCTGTTCTCCCCCACGCAAAGAGAGTCTACAAATTTACTAGATGAGTACAAGAAACCAAACTCTAAATACTAATCCAAACAACAAACATAATATTCATACAATATTATATAATAATAAAATTACATAATTATTCAGTAAAACTCATTTGTGTCCTGAGCGTCTGTTGTGGCACTGTACACACGTTAAGATTAAATTTGGCAAAACTCAATATACAGGATTCAACTGCAACAGGCTCCTGCTTACCGAAATTGATTTGCACATCAGAATTAACGAAGTGCAGCTTACAACAGACAGTAAAAGGTAAATGTGCAATCCAAACCGCTCCGCAGCTTTCTGATACCGTTTTATCACACCGGGTCACCATTTGTTAAGTTTCTTAAAAACGGTCAGAAGTCGGCTGTTTCTTTCCAAAATAATTTAATGCATAATACTGAAAATACAGTGGAAAATATCAAACAGGGAAAAATATGGACGATAGCAACTCGTTGCTATCCTCCGAGAGCTCTGCCCGAAGTCCTCTAGTTCGTCTATTTATGTCCTCCAGGTGAGCGTGACTTGCTTCTTCTGTGTGTGTGCGCTCCCTTCAGACAACAGTCTTTTTTCTCATGTTTACATTGACCAAAACATCTCTACATTACATTTACATTTAGTCATTTAGCAGACGCTTTTATTCAAAGCGACTTACAAATGAGAACATTACAAGACAGAAGTTATGCAGAAAACCAACTATACTTTAAATTCATCAAACCTGATTGTTATTTGATGCTGCCCCCTCCCCCTTTTTTTTTACAACAGGTATTTGTTAAAGAGATTTGTCCTCAGTAGTTTCTTAAAACTGCTTAGTGATTCTGCCTTACGGACAGAATTAGGAAGATCGTTCCACCACAGAGTGAGAATTAGCTCCTCAGTAAGGTGTAATCGCCAGGCGGCAATCATCACTGGAGTGAAGTGAAAGAGTCGGAGTGTATTTTGAAAAGATAGAGTGAAAGTAGGAGGGGGAAGATCCAGAAATGTTTCTGTAGGCCAGAGTCAGTGACTTGTACTGAATGCGAGCAGCTACAGGGAGCCAATGGAGGGAAATGAGTAATGGAGTGACATGAGTTCACTTGGGCTGGTTCTCTATCTTCTAGCCCATCTGGTCCTGCTTTCTGCCCCCCTCAGTGGTATGAATTTATGACATATTGTTGACTGACCCATTATTTAAATCTCCCTGCTCACCCTGCGACTGGACTTTATTACTCTTTCCCATGCTCATTCATCACATAGTCAGTTCATCTGTCCCTTGAACTATTTAACTAATAATGAATTACAATGTATTACCCCTAAATATTATAAAAACCTATATATATATATATATATATATATATATATATATATATATATATATATATATATATATATATATATATTGTGACTCCTGCACTTCATCCCACCAAATGAATGACACAGTCGTCAGATGAAGGGCTTTTACTGCAACAATTTCAGCAAACACATGTTTTAAATACAAAATACGTATGGTCAGCTAGCCAGCCCGCAGCAGGGATGTCTCAGTCTGCTGCTGGTCTCACTTCTATAATATATAGATAAACCTCTAAGCCAGTGATCATATAATGATAATTAAACACTATTAATATAATATTAATTACAGAAAAAGCAGAAATAAAATAAAAGTCTCATTATCCCCGAATTTCGTTACCACATCATCCTTTTTATATATATTCATAATAAAAAAGATCACTGATGGTGACAACAATGAAATTATGCTAAGCTAGAGCACATTTCAGCATTGCTCTGCAGCACTCATTTACCTAACGTGAAATAACAACTTAGAAACTTACCTGCAACAATTTCAGCAAACACATGTTTTACATACAAGATACGTATGGTCAGCTAGCCAGCCTAAACAAAACAGGTTGATATTAGACACGTGTCTTGTCGGCTAAATCGAAATTACCAAACTGATTTACTAATAAATGTATGTACATTTATTTACAGTTGTTAAGCTTTGTTAATAAAACAAAAGTAAAGCTGAGCAGTTTTACTGCTATTTTAGCACTCTACTTGGAGCTCTGCTGAGAGACAACTTATGTCTTAGTCTGCTGCAGGTCTCCCAGCATTCAGTCTGTTCCATAAGGAGCTGGCAGCTTGACCAACAGGTGGTGCTGAACCCATTTGCAGGAATTTCATCTAACTATTTACATACATACATATATGAAAACATACTTTTTAACACTGTTACATAAATAATAGAGATGTTTCTCTCTTTTTAAGTTATTTTAGACTATGCATTGGTGTCCCACATTGTCCCACACAAACATAGTCTTTGTCCCACATCTGGTGAATAGGAATCTGGTCACCCTGTTCAACATTAATATCAATACATGATCACTGCTGAATCAGTATTTGTTTTATCTGCTAAAGTTATAAAATAAAATAACATCGTGTGGCATGCTGGGGATTCCAGGCTCAAATCTCAATCTGTTTCTATGTTCTCCCCATGTCTGCGTGGGTTTCCTCCAGGTTCTCTGGTTTCCTTCCACAGTTCAAACACATGGATCAAGGTTCTCCAAACTGTCCCATATAGAGTCCTGGGTGTATCTGCCCAGTGCATGAAACATTCTTAGGGGCATGGGGAATCCCTGGTGACCCCAGTAGAAGATTAAGTGGATGATAATCGATGGGTGGATAATAAAGTATAAAAGTGGTTTATAAAAATCTATAAACTGTACATTTGTTCCTGCAGCTGTTCTGTAATATAATTGAGAAAAGAAAAAATTTGTATAATAAGAGAACAATAAAATTCAGCTGAACCAGTAACATGATCTGATTAATGTGGAACTGCTAAGTTCCTGTTGAACCTACACTTACCTGTCCAGTCTACTGGATTAAAATCTGATTAACAAACCATCAGAATGAGATCCATCAGATCCAATCCCAGCTCCATTATTTTAGAGAAACATTATATGTGTGAGAAGAGGAGACATCTAGAGGAACTAAATGAGTTCCTGAGTCAGTCACCAATAACATGGCATTTATGGTTCTTTAATGGTGTAAGAACCTGATGACATTATCAGCTGGGACATGAAATATGTGTTCATTATTAATGAGAAAGAAAACTGAAGAAGGAGTTGAATCTGGTTCAGTTTGATTGACAGATGGAGGAAGGTGGAATATTGAAGCGATCTGTAGGTTTGATGATAATCTTGAACTTAGCTGCTGCTCAGAATGTTTGTTTCAGTCTCATGTTCTCACTTCAACATTAGGATTAATAATGTATTATATGGCCTCCAGTTTCTTCAGTTTACAGTTTGGATCCTTCATTAGATCTCTGAGCTTCTGCACTCCTGCTCCTCCTGGTTCTGTGTACGTCAGATAAAGTTCTCTGAGGTTTGATGAAGGATTTGTTTTGAGAGCTTCAGCCAGATCTGAACAACCGTCATCTGTAATCTCACAAACATACATCCTGCAGAGAGAAAAAGTCTGATATGAAACTAAAACTGTAGGAGAAGAAGAAAAGATCATAAAGATGAAGCTTCATCACAAACGATTCATTAGTGATTCAGCACTGAAATCTGGTTCCAGCTCTGATTCTGGAACCTTCATATCTCTGACTGAATGAGAATCTGAATTTATTCATTAATGACATCAGTCATGTTTGATAATCAGATCTGATCTTCCTCAGTCATTAGACATCAGCTGAATCAGATGCAACTGATACCTAAAGACAACAGAATCAATTAACTGTATCTGATTTTTATTTATTGATCTTTATTTTTACAAACTGATTAAATCGGTAATTTGTTAAAATTGATGGATTGTTGTTTTTATCTGTTCTACAATCAGTTTACATGAATATGGATAATATTTGATAATTAATGATTTATAATGATTCACCTGAATCAGTACATCAATTCATTGAGGAACACAGATCAATAAGAGTTTCATTTTCACATTTATCTTCTGCAAACAAATAAGATTTAATAACAGAATTAAAAATATTCATCTCTTATTCAAGATTCTCTAAACATGAGGATTCTGAATCATTCATTTATTTCTATTTCCAACTCCCAACAGACCCCCAACTTCAACCTCCAACAGACCCCCACCTTTAACCTCCATCGCCTCTCAACAGACCCCACATTCATCCTCCATCACCTCCAACAGACACCTTCACCTTTAAGCTCCATCACCTCCAACAGACACCCCAGATTCAACCTCCACCAACCCCCATCACCTTCAACAGAACCCCAACTTCAACCTCCATCACCTTCAACAGACCCCTTCACTTTTAACGTCCATCACCTCCAACAGACCCCTCACCTTCACCCTTCATCACTTCTCAACAGACCCCCCACCTTCTCCCTCCATCACCCCCAACAGACCCCAAAATTCAACCTCCATCACTCCCAACAGACCCTTCACCTTCAACCTTCATCACCTCCAACAGACCCCCACCTTCTCCCTCCATCACCCCCAACATTCAACCTACATCACCTCCAACAGACCCCCCACTTTTAACCTCCATCACCTCCCAACAGAAACTCCATATTCAACCTCCATCACCTCCACCAGACCCCCCACCTTCAACCTCCATCAACTCCAAATAGACCCCCCCACCTTCAACCTCCATCACCTGCAAACAGACCCCCCACCTTCAACCTACATCACCTTCGAACAGACACCCCCACTTTCAACCTCCATCACCTCCAAACAGACACGGCCACCTTCAACAAAAATCACCTCCAAACAGAGACCCCCACCTTCAACCAACATCACCTCCAAACAGACCCCCCACCTTCAACCTCCATCACCTCCCAACAGACCTCCCACCTTCAACAAACATCACCTCCAACAGACCCACCCCACCTTTAACCTCCATCACCTGCAAACAGACCCCCCCACATTCAACCCCCCCCCCCCCCCCCCCCCCCCCCCCCCCCCCCCCCCCCCCCCCCCCCCCCCCCCCCCCCCCCCCCCCCCCCCCCCCCCCCCCCCCCCCCCCCCCCCCCCAACCCTCATCGCCTGTAAACAGACCCCCACCTTCAACCTCCATCACCACCAACAGACCCCGACCTTCAACCTACATCACCTCCAAATAGACACTCAAGGTGTCTGTGATGTGGACAAGGTGGATGAGCAAGCGCGAGCGAGATGTTCTATTTCATCCCATTTAAAACATCTCATGTTTGTTTCTGGTATAGTGTAGATGACATCATCAATAATCCATGTCATCTACTCTGAACTTAAAAACTGTGTTAATAATAAAATTTAGATGAACCTCTTATGAGACACCGAGTGTTCTACATGGTTCTGAGTTCATCCTTAATAAATAGGGGAACATTACACACCATGATTCTTTTAGCGGGGGTGGTGAGTGCCATTACTTTACGTGTAGGTGTTTCGGGTTCCTCCGAGGCCTCGTCCCAGGATCTCCCTGAAGCAGGAGGGCAGGGCTGAGAACACCTCGTTGATGAAGGCATGCGGGAACCTGGTGGACTGAATGCCGGTTTTAGTGCTAAGGTCTTAGGTGCTCTTCCAGGTTCCGTTCTGGTGATTCCGGCACGATTGAAGCGATGTTGCAGGCATCTTGAGGTCAGCATTGGAGCCTGGATCATCGGGTTGCAGAACAGTGGTTCCTCGTCCACGCAGAAGCATGGCTCCACGTCTCTTAGTTGAACTCCAGGCTCTTAGCACGGACTGGTAGAACGAAGTTGTCATGGACCAGTCCATCTCCCTCAGGTTCAGGAGGAACATGTGTTTATCATAGTCCAGGTTCTCCGTAGCAGTATACAGGCGGTACCAGCCCATGCCGGGTTGTCGCTGTAGAGAAGCCTCTGTGCCGTCTGGAGTCTGAAGGTGGTTATTCAGCTGTTCAGCTCGATCAGCCCCTGCCCCCCCCTCGTGCACGGGCAGGTACAGGACTGCAGCACATGTCCAATGCTGTCCAGACCAGAAGAAGTCCACATTTCGTCTCTGAAGCTCCCTGACGAGTGATGTTGGAGGGTTGAGGACCGTGAGTCTGTGCCACAGCATTAAGGCTACCAGGTTGTTAACTACCAGGACTCTCGCCCTGTAGGACAACTGGGGCAGGATCCATGTCTATTGACACAACTTGGCACATACCTTCTCTATGACATCATCCCAGTTCTTGTCTTGGTATTCTAAAAACACCCTAAGGTACTTTAACCCCACGGACCCCCACTGGAGATTTGCAGGTAAAACAGGGGAACTTTTCTCTGTCAATTGTCTTAAAATCAAGGTCTTGCACTCACTCAAGTTTACCCGAGCTGATGATGCTCCCACGTAGATCTTTAAACTGTCTGTAAGGGCGATGACATCCTGCTGATCTTTTATAAAAACGGCAAGGTCATAAGCATAGGCGGACGGGACGACGTTGTCCTGCAGTCCTCTGATGGACAGTCCCTGCAGCTTGGTCCTCAGTCTGTTCAACAGGCGTTCAATCATTAAGCTGTAAAGCTGTCCAGAGAGGGAACAGCCCTGTCTGATCCCTCTGTTCATAATCAGAGGACTGCTTAGTCATCCACCTACCTTTAAAATGATGGACGCCCCTGAGTATAAAAGCTTGACGTATGATAAACCTTGCTGCCAACTCCGAAGGCTGTGAGGGTGTGGAACATATACTCGTGATCCACCCTGTCGAAGGCTTTCTCCTGGTCTATTGAGAACAGACCCAGGTCCTGAGAACTCGTATTGCAGATGTCGATGACGTTGCGGATCAGAAAATGTCAATGTCGATGATGGTTCTTCCGGGTACACAGTACGTCTGCTCGTACGTCTGATCCCTGAGCAGTTCTCCTGTGCAGGATTGATCACAGGTGTCAGCGCTGTAGAAGTCCGTATAAAAGTCCACAGCCATCCGTCTTATCTCGCGGGTGTCCGCGGTCACGGTTCCGTCACCGCACTTTAAAAACAGCTTTCTGTTTGGTGGACTCTTAGTCCGCTGTAGGTTAAAAAAATACGCAGTGGGAGCGTCCATGTCTCTGATACTGGTGAACTACACTCACAGCAGCGCCCCCTTCACCTGTTCATGCATAAAAGAATTTAAAACCTTTTTCTGTCCGTGAAGACTGTTCCTCAGGTCCTTGTTGTTGTTGAGGAGTACTTCGGTGTATAGGTGTGACAGACTCCCCTCGAATTGCTGAACTGTCCTACTGATGGCACCACTGGTGTGGTACACAGTTATACGTTTCAGCTAACCCTAATGATGGTCGTTCTGTCAGTAAGCTCGAGGACTGCATCCAAGATATTAAAATGTGGATGTCAAAAAACTTCCTACTGCTAAATTCTGATAAAACAGAGTTTCTGATAGTTGGACCCAAGGACAAAATTAACAAAGCTTCTCACACTATGTTAAACCTTGATAACTCTTTAATTAGACCCAGTTCATCTGTAAATAATCTCGGTGTCATTATTAATTCAGATCTCTCCTTTACAAAGCACATTAGCAATATTACTAGAATTGTATTTTTTCACCTTCGTAACATTCCGAAACTATGAAATATCCTCTCCCTCCAAGATGCAAAAAAGCTAATTCATGCTTTTATTACCTCAAGGTTAGATTATTGTAATTTACTTCTGACAGGATGTTCTAATAAATCATTACAGAAATTACAACTTGTGCAAAATGCTGCAGCTAGAGTTTTAACTAAAACCAGAAAGTTTAATCATATCAGTCCTGTGTTATCAAACTTGCACTGGCTACCAGTTAAGTTTCGTATTGAGTACAAAATTTTATTGATAACATATAAAATTCTACATAATCAGGCTCCACAGTATCTGAGTGAGCTGATTCAATCGTACAAACCAACACGTGAGCTCCGATCTCAAGGTGCTGGTTTACTCTTAGCTCCTAGAATAAATAAAATTACTGCTGGTGGAAGAGTGTTCTCCCACAAGGCTCCTCAACTTTGGAATAGCCTTCCAGTTACTGTTCGTGATTCTGAATCACTATTAATCTTTAAATAAATGTGTTTTTAATTTATTTTTAATCTTGCGTTTAATTAATCCCCTGTAGATAAAGATGTAGATCTCAGGCTTGGCTGTGTTGGGGTGGTAATCTGTGAACAGTGTATGCTGGTGTTTCACCTTTTAACCCACCTCATTATTAATGGGGGGGTGTGGCGCTAAAATGATGCTGTTTCGGGGCACCATCTCAACTATGTAGAGTCTGCAGTATCTGCCTCTTTTAGTTATGCTGCTCTAGTCAGTGATGCCGGAGTCACATACTGCACTGTATCAATAAATTACTTATTAATTAAATGTTGTGCTTTATTATTAGCTCTAACTGCCTTCCTTGTCTGTTTCTTTTGAGGCGTGACCGGCTTCCTGGAGATCTTCATCCATGGCTCTGCTGACAAATACTGGATGGAACCTGAATATTAATTGGACTGGCGGTCCTGCAGAACCCCCTTAATGGACTCACATATAGTTTTCTGGTTGTTAGAGTTTTTCCATTTGTTAAATATTTGTACATTAGTGTCCTACATTGTTGTTGCTGCCTGGCCGCTCAAGGAGGATGAGTCCCCCACTGAGTCTTGGTCCTCCCAAGGTTTCTTCCTTAAATAACATCATAAAAGGGAGTTTTTTCTTGCCACTGTTGCTTCGGCTTGCTCTTTGGGGGTTTAAAGGCTTTTCATTCTGTAAAGCTGCTTTGTGACAATTCATTCATTCATTCATTCATTATCTCCCGCTTATCCTCTATTAGCTTTGCGGTGGGGTTCCCCATGCCCATCCAGGGGAGCACGTCTCGGGCGCTGGGCAGATAGACCCAGGACAGGGCGCCAATCCATCGCTGGGCACACACTCACTCACACAGACACACTATATATGGGGCAATATTGAGAATTCAATTAACTTGATCCATGTTTTTGGACTGTGGGAGGAAACCGGAGAACCCGGAGGTAACCCACGCCGACACGGGGAGAACATGGAAACTCCACCCAGATGGGGATTCGAATCGGGAATCCCTAGCGCTGAGAGGCGAACGTGCTAACCACTAAGCCACCATGCCGCCCGCTTTGTGACAATGTACTGAAAATAAATAACTTGAACTTGAACTTGTGGGTGAACTGCTGGCAGAATAGTTTAACTTGTATTTTGCCCATCTCCCACCATGAGATCAGGTCGTCATATTCACCTTGCCTCAGCTGCCATTCTGTCCATAAAACTTTAAAACCAGAGCAAAACAGTTCATTCTGTAATAGCTTCACATTAAAATGCCAGTAAAAACAGGGCTTTTCATTAAAATGAACCTACACAGTGAAAAGATGATGGTTCGATAGAGAGTTAAAAGCCGAACGCACTTTGTTTCTGTCTGATTTTTTTAAATGAAACCGATCCAGACGGGTAGCACTGACCTTGTTATCAGATACCTTTAACCACCTTACGTTCTGATTCCTTACTCTCCAAATGTCCACAAGGTTGTATTGTGTGATAAAACTCTTTAAAACCTCAGAGTGAGGGTAAGGTTCTTCAGCGTTCCTGTCCTGTGTGTAGTCTACAGTATAGTTCCAATCTCCAACTAAAACCATTACTGAGTCGGGTTGAACTGCTGTAGACTCTGGTGAAGTTTTTTAAATGTGTTTGTTCTCTGTATCCCGTTTGGGGCGTACACGTTTACGAACAGGAACTCTGTCTCTTTGATCTCAGCCTGGATGATTAAAATTCTACCTGGTTCCAATTCATTAAAACGAATGTTTGTGAGTCTGATTCTTTTGGAGGTCAGGACTGCCACCCTGGCACTGGTGTTTGTGCCATGACTGAGGAAGCAGTCCATCCCACCTCCTCCTCCATTCTGTTTTCATTGGCCCTGTCACTGTGAGTTTCTTGTAAAAACAAAATATGTCTAAGTTTTTACTTTTAAAAAGCTGTTTTATCAGTGTACTTTTGGACTTATGTCTACATTCATTTATATTGAAAGACCATATATTTTGAAACATGTTTGTCTTTAAAATAAAAGGGGGAGAGTAAAACCAATAAAAAATATTGACAGAACAGAAAACAGAGAGAGTATAGAACACCCACAGTGAGAACCTGATCATTATTGTTTCTTTTTTTTGGTTGAGGTTTGTTCCCTACTTATATTAGTTAACAGTTTTTTAAGCAAAAATCTTTTCGAGTTCTTCATAATTTGCTGTTTTACATATTTTCATTACTGAAGTGATCAATTTGTTTGTGTCAGGGAAGAAGTCTGACACATCCACACTTTTCCCATAGGTTTCATCAAGGAACTGACTGATCACCTGTGTTGAGTAGAGTGGTTCCTCTCCAACCTGTGATACAAATTCTGAGATATCGGACATGGCGTCATCATCCCGATCCTGCTCAATGTCCGTCTCACGTGCACTGACATCTTCCTGTGTTGGTGCATCACTGCTCTCATGTCTCTCTGGTGATACATCCTCAGTGTCTCTGTTTTCCATCCAAGTAGAGACCCGAGTTTGGTCCTTATCAGTGTCTGCACCAACACCTCCGTATAGACCGATCCGGTTTGGAGCATCATAATGGATGCTCTCATCACTTAAATTTTTTTCCACAGGGGGACTTTCCACCCTGCATTCACCAGGGGCTTCCAGCTGTTCTGCAGCCACAATACCCTCTGCACCTGAGCTCACCTTTTCCTCTGCACTAGGGGACACCTTCATGTGTTCCTCCCTCATACTGTTTTGGTTCTCATTTTGTGTGCAGAGTTGAACATGGCGGCTCCTTTTGGCCTCACTGACCTGCTGCGCAACCTGAGTATATGAGGCCACCTGTTCTGAACCTGGGCGTTTGGTTTTTGCCTGCTCAGGTCTGCTCTTCTGAGCAGCAGCGCCCTCTATGTTTCGCTCAGGGGAATGACCTCCAGCATCACCCCCATCCTGGTGATCGCCCCCCTGTTGCTCCTCACCTCCACCTTCACTGTGTTGTTTTAGCTTCGGACACACAGCCTTCTTGTGTCCGACCTCCCCACACGAGAAACCAGGAAGGATTTTCCCTCGTGGATGATTCTGAAGGAGATCGTTAGAGATCTTTTAGCATCTCGTCGTTACATTTAAACTGCACTACTTTAATCTCGCCGACGAAATTTCCATAGTACAGAAGCTCTTTTTCCAGTTTCTCGTAGGGCATGTTCAAAGGCATGTTCAGGGGCATGTTGTCTATTACCACCCTGTTAGTGACCGAAACCAGCGGTGTCACGGACTAAAAATTCGTAGACTTCGGCCAAACTCTCCATGTAGCACCACTCTTTTAAGAACACAACGACAGCTTTGTTCATGTGATGTTCTCACAACCCACCACCTGCCCCATAGCCAGCACAACCTACTCCACTGACACTGCGGGGCTGGAGAGGCAGCGGACGGCGTGGTGGAGCGTCACCAGCTCACTGTCAACATCAATAAATAGATCCAGAAATAAATAAATAAGTACATTTAGGTAAAAACAGGTGCGAAGCAGAGCTCATCATCTTTAAATGAGCACACTGCTTCCCCGCAGCACCATACCGATTTAAAAGTGTCTAAATCATTCATACTTTTATAAAAGTTAAAATCAATTAAAATTCTAGATTTGACCAGTCAGCTAAAAATCTTGATCACATCAGCATCTGTTGCTTGTGCAATTTTGTTTTTTCTGCTGATATAAACCGCCATTTTGCTTTGTCCTATAATAAAATTCACTAGTTGACCTTTGTATTTCTGTTTTTTGATGTACTTAAAACCCAGGATAAAAACCTGTGGTGTAAAAATCACATTAAGAGCTTTTAAAACAGCACTTAAAATGATAAATAACAGATGCAGTCTAAAACAGTGTAAAAATGCGTGAAACACCGTTTCTCTTTGGTGACAGAAAGGACACTGGTCATTAAAATCTGGGTTTAAAACAGAAATAAAAGCATTTACCGCAATAATACCGTGAAGGATCCTCCACTGGAGGTCCCCCACCCGCTTGGTTAACGGTGGTTTGTACAATGCTCTCCACTCTGGTCTTACGTTATTACCAATGCCTAGTGTTTCTCTCCATGGTTCAAGTTCAAGTTATTTATTTATATAGCGCTTTTTACAACAGTACATTGTCACAAAGCAGCTTTACAGAATAAAAAGCCTTTAAACCCCCAAAGAGCAAGCCGAAGCGACAGTGGCAAGAAAAAACTCCCTTTTATGTTGTTATTCAAGGAAGAAACATTGGGAGGACCAAGACTCAGTGGGGGACTCATCCTCCTTGGTGTGTCAGCTCTGTTCTCCAGTTTTTTCTTATTAAGAACAAGTACACTGGCTCTATAGAGGAGTTTTCCCGTGGCTAAGATTAGGTCCATGCCTTGTTCCTTGTATGCAGAGGAGGGGTTTAATAGCTAACGTATATAACATCCCCGAAAGCGCGCAACCCTGTCTTATACTTTACTTTAAAAGGAGCACATAAACCACCGTTAACCTTCAGTACACTCTCAATGTCACTGTACAGCACCTTTACCATATTAATAAAACCAGGGTTAAAACCGAAGGCCTCCAAAACCTTCCACATGTACTCGTGTTCTATTCTGTCAAATGCTTTTTCCTGGTCTAAGAACACGAGTCCAGTTTTTAAACGTAGAATTCTGGAGATCTCTAAAACATCCCGGATTAAAAAAATTTTAGCAAAAATGGACCTCCCGGGTAAAACCTCCTCCACCGTGTAAAAGCATGGGATAAAATAACTGGTAAAAAGAACACCTACCCCACCACTTGTGGTAGAGAGGTGACTTAAAACCGTGAACCCCTTCCACTCTTTTGCCCAATCTACAGCATTATTAAAATCACTGTGTGTTTCCTGGACAAAAACCACATCCGCTCTCGTTTTAAAAGTTTATAAAACATAGCTCTCTACGTACAGTCTCTTGCCCCATTTAAGTTTAAAGTTCCTATCTTTATATCACTCATGTTTAAAAAAAGATAGAGAACTATGACTAAGACTGTAAAAAACATTTTAAATTTAGAGGGGGTTAACCCGAGTCATCAGTGTGGACTTTGTTTAGTTTGGTCAGAATCTTTTTTAATCTAAAAACCTCGTGTACAGTAAAAGCCTCTCTTCTAAAATACTTTACATCATGTACGAACTGCTGTGTATTTTTAAAAGACTCCTCTACTCGTACCCCTTTCTGACCTTTTGTGACTCTCAGGAACTTTTTAATGTCTTCAGCAGTGTACTGAACTGGGAGTTTCTCGTCCTGAGAGCACACAGACCATCCGGATTCAGACAGAGACCCATCACTGTCTGAATCTCCCGCTTCTTACTTTTACCAGGGACTTTAAAGACAATTTCCTCCACCACTTCGATATCCTCAGTGTCCATGAACTTAGGCATAACAGTGTTTACATTCAACTCTTCAATTTGTCCCTGCTTTACCACCTCGTGCCTTTCCACTACCCCTGGCTCCACACTGGGCTCCTCTATTTGTGGTGCAGGTACGGAACACACCTCGTTTTCCCGTTCATTTTCTGCACCTGCATTGAACACACCTGCCTTTTCCACCTCACACTCTGGGGCAGGAGCCATTTCCTCCACTACTGAACAAGCAGCAGCCACAGGGGGAACGACTACTGCAGGTCCAGCAGTGTCAGATCCGGGCATCTGTACAGTGTTTTTTGGTTCTTTGGGGTCTGTCTCAGCACTTTTTGGACAATCTCGAATAAGATGCCCAATCTGTCCACACCGGAAGCACTTCATCTCTGTGTTTGAGCTCACATATACGTCATAATCGAAACCGTCTACTTTAAACTTGATAGAAAGTTCGAGCTCCTCCTTGTCCTTCAACACCATATAGACAACTCTTCTGTACGAGATCGTGTGTTTTATTTTTTGACTCATGACGAACTTCTTTATTGGGGGCACTAACTTTCCGAACCGGGAGAGTTCCTGAATAATAAGCTAGTTTTTAAGAAACGGGGGCACGTTGGACAGGATGATCTTTTAAGAAGGGGTACTTAAAGGTAGGACCGGATTCAGCTGACCATTTAAAACGATTCCTTTTTGAATCAGATCGTTCGTGATTTCGATCGTTTTAACAAAAATCACGACCGATCTGTTCACTCGGGACGCCGCGAGCAGATTGCCGCGTCCCACCACCTCCTCCTCCGCCAGACAACAATCCTCCATCCCCGCTCTGCAAACCACCTTGATCGCATGACGGCGGGTGAGAGCCTCGTACACGGCGTCGCCATGCTTTAGCCCTCACGCTGAAAGCAGACGCTCCACAGCTTCAACCACACCTTACTACTCCACAACACACACAAACACACTAATACACACTAATACACACACACACACACACACAGCAGCATGCTCCGCAGCAGAGAGAGAGAGAGAGAGAGAATGAATGTGTGTCTGTGTGTGTTTGTGTGTAAGGCAGTGTGTGTGTGTGTGTGTGTGTGTGTGTGTGTGTGTGTGTGTGGTTACCTCAGTATGTTCAGTTTACACTCTGGTTGTGTCAGTGCAGTACAGAGAGACTTCACTCCTGAATCATACAGATTATTGTCACTCAGTTCCAGTTCTATCAGACTGCAGGAACCAGAACTGAGAACTGAAGATAGAACTGAACAACTTTCAGCTGATAGAGAACAACGACTCAACCTGAGAGAAAAATAATGATACATCAGAACTACAACATCACACACACACACACACACACACACACACACACAGTATCAATTACCACACATGAGCACTTATTACATCAAGGTGGTGCAGCAGGTCTGTCACGCTGTTTCTGTGTCAGTACCTGCATGTTTGATTAGTCCTGAAAATAAATATCCCGAAAGAGGTTCAGTTTGTCTAAGACTGAATGTAGAGTGACACAAATATTCCTCCTTTTAACTTATACCTTAGCTTTACTTTACCTCCCTGTATATTGGCTCTTACCATTCCCTCACCGTTTCCCTTATATATATATATATATATATATATATATATATATATATATATATATATATATATATATATATATATTAAATATATAATATATAAAATTACAAAGGCAGCACACTATGCCACCAAGGACTCAGATCTTACAGTGCCAGACATCCCCCTGCTTAAGCCGGACATGTCTGAAGTTTGCTAGAGAGCATTTGGATGTTCTGGAAGAGAATTGGGTAAATGTTTTATGGTCTGATGAAACCAAAGTAGAACTGTTTGGTATAAACACAACTGGTCGTGTTTGGAGGAGAGTGGGTGCTGACTTGCATCCAAAGAACACCATACCAACTGTGAAGCATGGGAAGTGGCAACATCATGCTTTGGGGCTCTTTCTCTGCAAAGGGACCAGGACGACTGGTCCGTGTACATGAAAGACTGAATGGGGCTATGTATTGTGAGATTTGCAGTGCAAACCTCTTGTCATCACCAAGGGCATTGAAGATGAAACATGGCTGGGTCTTTCAGCATGACAATGACCCCAAGCAAACTGCCAGGGAAACAAAGGAGTGGCTGCGTAAGAAGCATTTCAAGGTCCTGGAGTGGCCTAGCCAGTCTCCAGTTCTCAACCCCATAGAAAACCTTTGGAGGGAGTTGAAAGTCCAAAATATCACTGCATGGAGATCTGCATGGAGGAATGGGCCAACATACCAGCAACTGTGTGTGCCAACCTTGTGAAGACTTACAGAAAATGTTTGACCTCTGTCATTGCCAACATTAATGAATGGTATCTAGTGCAACTGATTCCAGGAGAACCTCACCAACAGTGCATGGCAGTTACCAGTAGGTTTGTTGGAGGATGACAGTTTTTGCTCTTATAAGGATGCAGTAAGGTTATATATTACACTCATCTTCTATGGCAGAGGTTCTCAGTAATTATCAGCTGCCAAGTTTCTCTTTTTTACCAGTGATTTTCTGCTAAAGCTCATATATTGCCTCCTCCTTAACCCCCACCATAACAGTTTACAGGCTGTTTTTAGTTTAGACTGTTACACTGTATATTAAATTACATTTACATTTAGACATTTAGCAGACGCTTTTATCAGAAGCGACTTACAAATGAGAACATTACAAGTCAGAAGTTATGGAGAAAACCAACTATAGTGTAAATTCATCAAACCTGATTGTTATTCGATGCTGCGCCCCCCCCCCCTTTTTTTCTATACAACAGGTATTTGTTAAAGAGATACGTCTTCAGTAGTTTCTTAAAACTGTTTAGTGATTCTGCCTTACGGACAGAGTTGGGAAGAACGTTCCACCATTTTGCAGTGAACGCCATGGAGTGAGAATTAGCTCCTCGGTGAGGTGGAATCGCCAGGCGGCAATCATCACTGAAGCAAAGTAAACGAGTTGGAGTATATTTTGAAAAAATAGAGTGAAGGTAGGAGGGGAAAGATCAAAAAATGGTTCTGTAGGCCAGAGTCAGTGACTTGTACTGAATGCAAGCAGCTACAGGGAGCCAATGGAGGGAAGTGAGTAATGGAGTGACATGAGCTCGCTTGGGCTGGTTAAACACAAGTGAGGCTGGAGAGTTTTGAATTAGTTGAAGAGGTCGGATTGTGGCAGCTGGGATACCGGCAAGGAGCGCATTACAATAATCAAGCCGGGATAGGACTAGGGCTTGAACAAGCAGTTGGGTAGCATGTTCACTCAAAAAGGGTCTGATCTTCCTTATGTTGTAAAGAAGGAATCTAAAGGAACGGGCGGTTTTGATCACATGATCAGAGAGTTTAAGGTGGGAGTCTATTGTGAAACGAAGGTTCCTGACCGAATCGGTTGGGGAGATTGTGGAGCCATCAATTTGGAAGGTCGGGTCGTGATGGATTGAGGGTTTAGCTGGGATAATGAGAAGCTCTGTTTTTTCTAAATTTAATTTGAGATGATGGGCCTTCATCCAAACAGATATGTCAGTGAGGCAGGCAGATACCCGATTTGAGATGGTGGTGTCGTCAGGGGCAAAAGACAGATGAAGCTGAGTGTCATCAGCATAGCAGTGGTAAGAGAAACCATGCGCCTGGATGACTGTGTTCAGTGATGTCATGTATAGTGAGAAGAGGAGAGGACCAAGTACAGAGCCCTGAGGCACACCAGTGCGTACTTGGTGAGAGGACAATTTGGTGAGAGGACAATTTGGAAAAGTCCCAGACGTGAGAGAGGAGTTAATGATGAGTGTGAGAGCTGGTGTGATGGAGGAGGCGATGGATTGAAGAAGGTGGGATGGGATGGAATCAAGGGGGCAAGTAGTTAGGTCACTGGCAAGAAGAATTTTGCAGATGTCAGATTCTGTGACAGGGGAGAAGGAGGAGAGGGTTGGATGGCTGGATGTGTGAGATGTAGTGGTGTGGAAATGGTGAGTATAAAAAAGTTTGCTGATGCCCTCAATCTTTTCTGTGAAAAAGGTTGCAAAGACATCAGCTGACAGAGAAGTGTTAGGAGAGAGAGAGGGAGGAGTTAGTACACTCATTTTCACACACACGCAACAAACACCTAAAAAAAACACTTTCAATAATAAACTCATTCATTCATTATCTTCTGCTTTATCCTATATTAGGGTCGCGGGGGGGTTCCCCATGCATGTGTGCGTGTCTGAGTGAGTAAGTGTGTGCCCAGCGATGGATTGACGCCCTGTCCTTGGTGTATCTGCCCAGCGCCATCCAGGTGAGAACGTTTCGGGCGCTGGGCAGATACACCAAGGACAGGGCATCAATCCATCGCTGGGCACACACTCACTCACTCAGACACGCACACATACACACTCTATATGGGGAATTTGGAGAACTGTGGGAGGAAACCGGAGAACCCGGAGGAAACCCACGTGGACACGGGAACATGGAAACTCCACCCAGATTGGGATTCGAACTGGGAATCCCTAGTGCTGAGAAGCGAACGTGCTAACCACTAAGTGCCACCCTCAATAATAAACTAAATTATTTAATACAGTAAAAAAAAGCTTTAGAAAAGACCAGACCAGACTTCCACATGTGCACAGAGTGAAAGAAAAAATGTGTTTGTGTTTGTAAGGCACACACGAATGTGTGTGTTAGTGTCTATGATTGTCTATTTGTGTGTGTTTGTTTGTATAGGTGTGTGTGTGTGTGTGTGTGTGTTGTTACCTCAGTATCTTCAGTGTACACCCTGGTTGTGTCAGTGCAGTACAGAGAGACTTCACTCCTGAATTATACAGTTTATTGTGACTTAGTTCCAGTTCTATCAGACTGCAGGAACCAGAACTGAGAACTGAAGATAGAACTGAACAACTTTCACCTGATAGAGAACAATTGCTGAACCTGAGAGAGAAATAATGATACATCAGAACTACAACATTACACACACATAAACACACACACACACACACACATGTCTCTGTATGCATGTGTTGTCATGAGCTGATGTGTGTGAGATTTCTGGGTGAGTGAGGAGGGTGCTGTGAGTGAGGATGTGCAGGGATTGACTAAGGGTGCCGATGGACAGATGATCTGGTTGGAGGGTTCTGTATAAATAAAGGATGTGCAGGGATACGCTGAGGATGCAGATGGACTGACGGTTTGGTTGGAGGGTGCTGTATAAATAGAGGATGTGTAGGGATAGGCTGAAGGTGCTGTATTAAGCAGTGCTGATGATATAAAGCTCTGGTGAATTGTTTATGGTGTTTTATCTGTTAATGTGTTTGTTTCTGTTATTAATGCAGACGTTAATGATCAGTGTGTTAGTGTGGACTCAGACTCAGAGTGTGTGTGTGTCTGTGTGTTGTTACCTCAGTATGTTCAGTGTACACTCTGGTTGTGTCAGTGCAGTACAGAGAGACTTCACTCCTGAATCATACAGTTCATTGTGACTCAGTTCCAGTTCTATCAGACTGCAGGAACCAGAACTGAGAACTGAAGATAGAACTAAACAACTTTTACCTGATAGAGAACAACAACTTAACCTGAGAGAGAAATAATGATACATCAGTAATACATTACACACACACACACACACACACACACACACACACACACACACATTTTTTCTCACACAGTCACAACTTCTACCCTTTCTTCTCCTCTTCAGCCTGAGGGTGCTCGCTTTTTCCTCCCCTGAGTTCTAGTCTCAGCTGTCCCTAGTTCCGTCTTGAACTATATATATATATATATAAAACCATGTTCTGCTATAGTCATTTGTGTTGCTTTATTGTGAATGAGAGCGTTTGTGCTCAATTGGTTTGCACCACTAATGGACTCACACACTTTACTCCTCTCTTTCACACGCTTACATTCACAATCACATGCATATTAGACGAACACACTTACACACACACAAGTCTCTCTCTTAGTATACATGCGTGGTTGTGAGTGAGTGTGTTTGACATTTCTGGGTGAGTGAGCTCTAAAAAATTTGTTTTATTTTTGTATGTTTGAGTGCTTTTGCTGGTCACCATGGCAGCAATAAAAAAAGCTTTTGATCAACTTTCAAACAGACATGGCAATAAATTCACCTCCAGAATAAAATGTTCAGTCGAGGAGTGAACTTTATTTGTGGAAGAAGTTGTTGAATGTAATGACATTGTGTTATCTTCAGAATGAACTGTTTTGCTTTGTTGTTGTGTGTCTGTACAGTGATGAGAAGGTTAAGACTATGGTTCAGAATGGTGCAGTAATTCAGGGTACATTCACACCTGTAATGCCTCTCATCCACCCCGGTAAAACAATATCTCTGTTAAATGTTACACCTTACATAAAAGATAAACTGCTGACTGCAGAGTTAGAACATTACGCTCAAACCAAGTTCCAAATGAAAAGTATCCACTGGGTTCTAAATCTCTATCTCTGTAATATGTAGTCTGTTTCAGACTGCAGCTTCTCAGATTTTAAAGAACATGTTAAATACCTGAACATGGTCTTTGGGTTCCAAATCAAATATTTTAAGCATGTGGTTTTTAAATCTGATGGAATGAAAGGTAGGCTGTGGGTGCAGATGGATAGGCTGTGGGTGCAGATGGACAGACGTTCTGTTTGGAGGTTGCTGTTTGAATAGAGAATGTGCAGGTATAGGCTGAAGGTGCAAATGGACAGACGTTCTGTTTGGAGGATGCTGTATGAATAGAAGATGTGCAGGGATAGGCTGAGGATGCAGATGGATGGACGGTATGTGCAGGGATAGGCTGAGGGTGCAGATGAACAGACGGTCTGGTTTATAGAGTTCTGTATAAATGAAGGATGTGCAAGGATAGGCTGAGGATGCAGATAGACGGACGGTATGTGCAGGGATAGGCCGAGGATACAAATGGACAGACGGTCTGGTCAGAGCAAGCTGTATAAATAAAGGATGTGCAGGGATAGGCTGATGGTGCAGATGGAAAGACGGTCTGGTTGGAGGATGCTGTTTAAATAAAGGTGTGTGTGTGTGTTGTTACCTCAGTATGTTCAGGTCACACTCTGGTTGTTTCAGTGTGTATGTGTGTGTGTGTGTGTGTGTGTGTGTGTGTGTGTGTTGTTACCTCAGTATGTTCAGTTTACACTCTGGTTGTGTCAGTGCATTACAGAGAGACTCCACCCCTGAATCCTTCAGTTTATTGAAACTCAGTTCCAGTTCTATCAGACTGCAGGAACCAGAACTGAGAACTGAAGATAGAACTGAACAACTTTCACCTGATAGAGAACAAAAACTCAACCTGACAGAGAAATAATGATACATCAGAACTATAACATTACATATATACACTCAAACACACACACTCTCTCTCTCTCTATCTGTCTCTCTCAAACACACAGACTATATGTACAAATTACAGTTTAAAAGGGATAAAATAGAATATATTATAGTATTGTAGTATAATAATAATAATAATAATAATAATAATAATAATAATAATAATAATAATAATGATTGTGTGTGTGTAACATTGTTACTGTCCCTCAGTTGGTAATGTGTTTGAGTGTTTGTGTGTCTGTGTGTGTGTGTGTTTTTACCTCAGTTTGTTCAGTTTACACTCTGGTTGTGTCAGTGCAGTACAGAGGGACTTCACTCCCGAATCCTTCAGTTTATTGTGACTCAGTTCCAGTTCTATCAGACTGCAGGAACCAGAACTGAGAACTGAAGATAGAACTGAACAACTTTCACCTGATAGAGAACAATCACTCAACCTGAGAGAGAAATACTAAATCAGAACTACAACATTACACACACACACACACACAATCTCTCTCTCCCTCTCCTCTCTCTCTCTCCCACACAGACACACACTTTTTTCTCAACTTAAACACACACACATACAAAGCTTTCAAGCTTTAATGGCAAATGATGATATTGGTATTGGTAAATTAAAGTTACAAAATATGAATTACACAGTCATTGTTTTTAATAACTTTCATTTTACTATCTCCTATTGGTGGGGTTATCATAACCTTCAAGTAGATGCTCTTTCTTGTCTTAATCCAGGTTGTGGTGGTGAGCGTATGGAAGATTCTTCTATTCTTTCCTCTAGTTTTCTTAATACCATACTTTGAGAGTTTGATCACGAAATCGGGAGGGCCTTGCAGTTTTGTCCAGCCCCCCACCACTGACCATCAGGGTTAATGTTTTCACCCTTACCTTTTACTCGTTTAATCACTTGGGCAAATTTTCTGTCGTGTGCAGGACATCCCGATGTGGACAACACTATTCGATTTCTCCAACGTAAATAATAGTGGGAGTCCTTAAACGTTGTCATTATCCTCTGACGTTCAGCGAGTTATGACTTACTGTCCCAATTGTGTGGCCTGTAAGACCCCTAAAATATTGCCCACCAGGAAATTTAGTACCTTACCTATTTTTTCCTGTCCATGGTACCAAGTTGCGAAAGATTTTGTTATGAATTTTCCCAGTTCCGAGGGATTCCCCACTGTGGTTACCCTCATAGACCATTTTCTCGTGCTGTGTTCTTTAGCGGCTCTACCTTCTGCTATTCAGACTGCAGAACACCTGTTTTTCCATCATTAATTCCGTTTTCGGCATACTGAAGGACATTCTTTTAGACCGGGGTCCTCAGTTTAGTTCCACAGTATGGCCTTTATTTTGAGAAATTGGGTACCAATCAGTTTAACTTCCGGATACCATGCCGAGAGCAATGGATTGTCCGAGAGAGCCAATGAAGAGCTCGGTAAGCTTCTTCACATTTATGCAAGGAATAACGCCTTGGATTGGGTGCGCTCCATACCCTGTTCTGCAAGAGGGAACAGTTACACAGATTTCGTCTTTTCCGGATGTGTACACTGTGTTCAGTCTGTTGGGATTAAGCGTGGTTTCAGCACCCAGTACTTGATTGATTGGGAGGGATTTGGCCCTGAGGAGCGCAGTTGGGTAGCAAATCATGACATATTGGATGCAAAACTCAATGCTGATTTTCACCGCAGTCATCATAAATGGCCTGCGCCATCCTCTGTCTCATGACCCTGGGGGGGGGGGGTAATGTCACACCTGCTGCCCCTAGTGCCACTTCTGCTACGTCGGGTGTTGTTTATGTCGGTGTTCTCTCGCAGACTCAGTCTTGCCCAAATCACCGGAAAACTGATCACCTGTTTCCTGTTGTTGTTCAGCTCTCACTTCCTTTCCTTCTACAGTATATTAGTTTGTCTGTTGCGGTCGTTCTTCACATTGGTTTATGTTACCTTCCTTCTAATGCTCCGTTCCTGTTTCAGGATAAACGCGCAGCATCTTTGTGTGCTTGACTACGTGAAGGTGTCGACGATCTTCTTCATTGCATCTTGCCATCTTGCCTCCGCTTTGTATTTTTCATTGCATTTATGCTAAACATTTATTCTTTTTGGAGGACTGCTTCTGTTTATTTTAACTGTTGCATTGTACTCTGGAGTACATCTGATTATATTCAGCACACACCACTCAATTAAGATAGGGCAGGATGCTGAAGGTGCACATGAACAGACGGTCTAGTTGGAGAGTGCTGCATAAATAGAGGATGTGCAGGGATAGGCTGAGGGTGCAGATGGATAGACGGTCTGGTTGGAGGGTGCTGCATAAATAGAGAATGTGCAGAGATACTCTAAGGGAGCAGATAGACAGATGATCTGTTTGGGGGGTACTGTATAAATAGACGATGTGCAGGGATACGCTGAGGGTGCAGATAGACAGACATTCTGGTTGGAGGTTGCTGTTTGAATAGAGAATGTAAAGGGATAGGCTGAGGGTGCAAATAGACAGATGTTTTAGTTGAAGGTTGCTGTTTAAATAGAGAATGTGCAGGAATAGGCTGAAGGTGCAGTGGATAGACGATCTGTTTGAAGGGGTGCTGTTTGAATAGAGGATGTACAGGGATATGCTGAAGGTGCAGATGGACAGACGGTCTGGTTGGAGGGTGCTGTTTGAATAGACAATGTGCAGGGATAGGCACAAGGTGCAGATGGATGGACGGTATGTGCAGGGATAGGCTGAGGGTGCAGATGGAGAGATGGTCTGGTTGGAGGGTGCTGTATGAATAGAGGATGTGCAGGGATAGGCTGAGGGTGCAGATGGATGGATGGTCTGGTTGGAGGTGGCTGTTGAAATAGAGGGGTGTGTGTGTGTGTGTGTGTGTGTGTGTGTGTGTGTGTGTGTGTGTGTGTGTGTGTGTGTCCCCCCCCCCCCCCCCCCCCCCCCCCCCCCCCCCCCCCCCCCCCCCCCCCCCCCCCCCCCCCCCCCCCCCCCCCCCCCCCCCCCCCCCCCCCCCCCCCCCCCAGTTCTATCAGACTGCAGGAACCAGAACTGAGAACTGAAGATAGAACTGAACAACTTTCACCTGATAGAGAACAACGATACAACCTGAGAGAGAAGTAATGATACATCAGAACTACAACATTACACACACACACACAATAGCGCACACTTATTCTTTCTCTCACACGCAACTATATTTTAATATTGTAGTATAATAATAACTGTGTGTGTGTGTAAAACATGGTAACTGTGTGTGTGTAGAGGGCTGCTCTATCTACCTGTAGAGGTGAAGTGGTGGATGATGTTATTAAATTTGGGATGAATTGGGAGCAGATGTGCTGGTATCTGGTACACTAAGTGAGGAAGTGCAGCTCCTTCTTTACTGTGCTGAGAGGGCAGTGCTGACACAGTCTCTCCTTTCGGGGCAACCAGGACTGGGCGTGGCACCCCGTTTCTATGGTGAGGTCATGTGTGCTCAGTCTGTAGCTCATTAATGGTTTCCAGTGTACATGGATTTAATGACATCACAGGTTTCACTCTCACCACTTTATAAAATAATCCTACCTGCCCAATTAAATAAATAAAAAAATCTATAAAACATTTAAATTTTTTGGAATTATGATTAACTACGTGTTTTTGGATCAGGGTGTGTGGGGTGTGTAGGGTGTGAATGTGATTGATTGTGTTGTAATTTGGTAGAAATCTAATCTGACTTTTACTGGCTTTTAGGATGTTGTGTTCTGTAAAGAAGTTTAAAAATCCTGAGTTGATGAGATTACAGAATAACTTCCTCAGATTACTGCTCACACAGATGCCCCACTGATTATTTGGGTCGGATTTATCTTTTATAGATTGGTGTTATAATAATGTGGTTCCAGATTTCAGGGAAAGAACCTACAATGAATCAGATTGAAGACTTTTTGAATTGCTAACTGAAATTTGGAGCTGCAGTTTCTAACACTGGAGTTCCTGAGATCTTGAAATCCTGAGGACAACAGCCCACCCCATTTTTTCTAACCCTTAGGGGGTCATCAGGCAGCTATTCATATGGTTAACGACCAACAGCCCATCCACCCCCTCTGCCTCACGGGTGAAATGCTAGGTAAAAATTGCATTTAAAGGTAAATTCCCTGAAATTTAGCCTAATGCTATGCAGTAACAGACTTTCTGAAATGAAGGCTGAGGGTGAGGGTGCAGATGGACAGATGGACTGTTTGGAGGGTGCTATATAAATACAGGATGTGCAGGGTTAGGCTGAGGATGCAGATGGACAGACGATATGGTTGGAGGGTGCTGTAAAAATAAAGGATGTGCAGGGTTAGGCTGAGGGTGCAGATGGACTGTTTGGAGGGTGCTGTATGAATAGAGGATGTAGAGGAATAGGCTGAGGGTGCAGATGGACAGATGGTCTGTTTGGAGGGTGCTGAACAACTAGACGATGTGCAGGGATTGGCTGAGGGTGCAAATGGACTGTTTGGAGGGTGCTGTACAAATAGACGATGTGCAGGAATAATTTCACACCTGCTCCCCATAGTGCCACTTCTGCTACGGTGCTGTGGGCGGCAGATCTTCTTGTGCTGCGTCTGCGATCAACTTCATCATTTTACCATCATCAGCTTACCTCTGCTTTGTGTTTATCGTTGCATTTATGCTGGACATTTATTCATATGGGAGGGCTGCTTTAGTTTATTAAACTGTTGCAGCTTACTCTGGAGTACTTCTGATTATATCCAGCACACACCACTCCATTAACCGTAACCAACACCACATGGATCCGGCTAACCCCATGTACCCATCCTTCGCGTTGCGTGAGTAGGGATTCTAGCTGGGTGAGCTTCGGCAGAAAATACAGGAGCTCTCCAATGTAATGAGTGCACTGATGGAACATCAAACGCAGCTGGAACAAGGTTATTCCCAGAATGCCATTCCGTCGGACGCCGGGAGTACCTCTGACACTTTTAATAAGGCGCAGACAGTATTTTTTCTCACCCCTCCTGGTAGCGGAGCCAGAGCATTATGACGGAGACCTGGAGCTATTTTTCCTGCAATGCGCTCTGTACTTCTCCGATCATCCTCCAGCCACGCATGAGCAAAATATATCATTTATCATCTCGCGATTACGTGACCGGGCTGATCCCCAGCTCTCTGGAATGCATTCACAGCAGAAATGAGTAATTTCGCCCTGTTTTTGGAATATTTCAGGAGTACGTTTTTTCACCCAGAGGACTGTGGTCGGAGAACTGTTGTTTGAACTTAAACATGTAAATTGATCCATCGTCAACTACACGCTGGAGTTAGAGACGTTGGCAGCTCAGAGCAACTGGAATGAGTCGGCCTTACTTGTAGCTCCCTCTGATTTAAAGTCGACAGCCGAAATATTCTCAGTTACATTACTAGTAGCTTACTGCTCGGGTCTGAAGAGGGAGATTGCTACAGAGCTACTCTATAAGGATGAGGACATGTCTTTTTCTGAACTCATCACCACCACTATTCTGATGGATCAGCTCTGGCAATCAAGACTATTAGACTATGTTGAAATAGATCAGGTATTTGGTTTCCCCACTGATTTGACACTTCCTCCTTACAGTGTGTTTGATTGTGCAATTGATCTTATCGAGGGGGTTAAATTACATAGAGTAAACCTCTACCCCTTAATAGTAACAGAGAGCAGGGCCATGCAGGAATATGTCTCTTCAACATGACATTATTTTATTTTTTAAGTCTCTGGTGGCATCTAGGGTTTTTTTGTACCTAAGATTCCACTCTGAGGCCCTGTATCGATTATCGGGCGCATAACCTCTGCCGTGGGAGTTTCCCATGTCCATCCAGGGGACGTTTCGGGTGCTGGGCAGTTACACCCAGAACAGGGCGCCAAATTATCGCTGGGCACATACTCACTCACACAAACACACTATATATGGAGTAATTTGGAGAACTCAATTGACTTGATCCATGTTTTCGGACTGTGGGAGGAAACTGGAGAACCCGGAGGAAACCTACGCGGACACGGGAAGAACATGGAAACCCTACCGAGCTTGGGATTCGAACCGGGAATCCCTAGTGCTGAGAGGCGAATGTGCTAACCACTACGCCTCCGTGCCACCCCAGGGGACAAACCTTTTTAACAAAATTAGATATTCGCAATGCTTACATCTTGGTACGCATTTGGGAGGGTGATGAATTTAAAGTTATTTCAAGTTCAAATTATTTATTTATATAGCGCTTTTTACAACAGTACATTGTCACAAAGCAGCTTTACAGAATGAAAAGCCTTTAAACCCCCAAAGAGCAAGCCGAAGCGACAGTGGCAAGAAAAAACACCCTTTTATGTTGTTATTCAAGGAAGAAACCTTGGGAGGACCAAGACTCAGTGGGGGACTCATCCTCCTTGAGCGGCCAGGCAGCAACAACAATGTAGGACAGCGAGAGACATTTAACAAATTTAAAGACTGCTGTCTTTCCCTCTTCCAGGCAGTATGACTACTTGGTAATGCATTTTGGATTTACCAATCCTCCAGGTGTTTTCCAAGCATTTATTAATGAAGTCTTGCAGGATTTTTTTAGAGAAATTTGTTCTTGTTTACCTTGACAACATTCTTATGATCTGGTCTGATCTGGCCACGTATCGTCATCATGTGACTACCATCCTTTGGCTTCAGTTAAAGAACCAGCTGATGGTACTTGCTGATAAGTGTGAGTTTCACCAAGAACAGAACTCCTTTTTGACATACCTCAGACCGAGTGCAACTTTAGTATTGGGGACAGGGATATATTGGCCACTAAAATTGCTCTGGAGGATGGTGTAGGACGCTGAAGGTGCAGATGGACAGACGGTCTGGTTGGAGGGTGCTGTATAAATACAGGATCTGCAGGGATATGCTGAAGGTGCTGTATAAAGCAGTGCTGATGATATAAAGCTCTGTTTTTAAGTCTTTAAGGTTCACATCACACTGTATCTCTTAGTTTGTTTATTCTGAAATGTAAGGAAGTTTTCATTGCCGATCAGTTAATTTTTGTTGTATTATATATGTTGTAAGAGAGAAAGTGTGTGTGTGTTTGTGTTAATGTGTGTGTCTTTGTGTGCGTGTGTGTGTGTGTGTGTGTGTGTGTGTGTTGTTACCTCAGTATCTTCAGTGTACACTTTGGTTGTGTCAGTGCAACACAGAGATGCTTCACTCCTGAATCCTCCAGTTTATTGTCACTCAGTTCCAGTTCTATCAGACTGCAGGAACCAGAACTGAGAACTGAAGATAGAACTGAACAACTTTCACCTGATAGAGAACAATAACTCAACCTGAGAGAGAAATAATGATACATCAGAACTACAACATCACACACACACACACGGTTTCTTTCTTACATACACGCAGTTACATACACACACACACTCTCTTTCTCACACACACACACAGTACCTTTCTCTCTCTCACTCACACACACTTTTTTCAAAGTTAAAGGCAAACTAAAAAATGCTTTAAGCTTCAATAGCAAATAATAATAATGGGGTCGTTAAATTAAAGTTCCATCCATCCATCCATTATCTTCCGCTTGTCAGGGGTTCATGTCGCGGGGGCAGCAACCGAAGTAGGGAGACCCAGACCTCCCTCGCCCCAGCCACCTCCACCAGCTCGACTGAGGGAACCCCGGGGCGTTCCCAGACCAGCTGAGAGACATAATCCCTCCAGCGTGTCCTGGGTCTTCCCCGGGGTCTCCTTCCAGCTGGACTTGCCTGGAACACCTCCCTAGGAAGGCGCCCAGGACCACCTCAACTGGCTACTTTCGATGCGGAGGAGTAGCGGCTCCACTCCGAGTCTCTCCCGCATGACCGAGCTTTTTACCCTATCTCTAAGGGAGAGCTCAGCCACCCTGCGGAGAAAACCCATTTCGGCCACTTGTATTCGCAATCTTGCTCTTTCGGTCATTACCCAAAGCCCATGACCATAAGTGAGGGTTGGAACGTAGATTGACTGGTAAATCGAGAGCCTTGCCTTGTGGCTCAGCTCCTTCTTTACCACAACAGACCAGTATAGGGTCCGCTGACCCAGCGCTGATCCATCTGTCAATCTCACGCTTCATCTTACCACTCGGGAACAAGTCCCCGAGATACTTAAACTCCTCCACTTGAGGTAAGATCTGATCCCTGACCCAGAGAGGACTCTATACCCTTTTTCGACTGAGAACCATGGCCTCAGATTTGGAGTTGCTGATTTTCATCCCGGCCGCTTCACACTTAGCTGCAAACCGATCCAGTAAGAGCTAAAGTTCGCAGCCTGATGATGCTAACAGGACCAAATCATCTGCAAACAGCAGTGACGTGATCCTCAGTCCACCAAACCGGATAATCTCCATCCCCTGGGTGTGCCTAGAAATTCTGTCTGTATAAAATATGAACAGAACCGGTGACAAAGGACAGCCCTGACGGAGTCCAACCCTCACTGGAAACAAGTCCGACTTACTGCCAGCCATGCGAACCAAGCTCCTTCTTCGCAAATACGGGGACTAAATGGCCCGTAGCAAGGAGCCATGTACCCCATACTCATGAAGCACCTCCCACAAAATACCCCGAGGGACACAGTCAAAAGCCTTCTCCAGATCTACAAAGCACATGTAGACTGGTTGGGCAAACTCCCATGAACCCTTGAGGATCCTGGAGAGAGTGAAGATCTGGTCCAGTGTTCCACGACCAGGACGAAAACCACACTGCTCCTCCTGGATCCGAGGTTCGACTATCAGTCAGACTCTCTTCTTCAATACCCCTGCAAAGACTTTGCCGGGGAGGCTGAGGAGTGTAATTCCTCTGTAATTGGACCACACCCTCCGGTCCCCCTTTTTAAAAAGAGAGACCACCACCCCCGTCTGCCAGTCCAGAGGCACTGCCTCCGATGACCATGCAATGTTGAAGAGGCACGTCAACCAAGACTGCCCCACAAGATCCAGAGCTTTGAGGAACTCCAGGCGGATCTCATCCACCCCAGAAGCCCTGCCACCAAGGAGCCCTCTGACAACATTAGCGACTTTAGCCACAGTGATGGACAAGCCTCCTCCTGGGTCCTCTGACTCTGCCTCCTCTCCGGAGGGCATATTGGTGGGATTGAGAAGGTCCTTGAAGTATTCCTTCCACCGCCTAATGACGTCCCCAGTCGAAGTCAACAGGGCACCCCCCACTATATACTGTGTTGGTGGCACACTGCTTTCCCCTCCTGAGTTGCCTGACAGTCTTCTAGGAGCCGACCAAAAGTCACTTTTCAAGGTCTCACCAAACTCCTCCCACACCCGTGTTTTTGCCTCTGCGACGCACGAAGCCGCAAATCGCTTGGCCTGTTGGTACCGGTCAGCTGCTTCTGGAGTCCCACAAGCCAACCATGCCTGATAGGACTCCTTCTTCAGCTTGATGGCATCCCTTACACAGGGTGACCATGTTCGAGGGTTAGCGCTATGACAGGTACCAACTACCTTTCGACCACAGCTCCTGTCCGCCGCCTCAACAACAGAGGAACGGAACATGGCCCATTCAGGCTCAATGTCCCCCACCTCCCCTGGAATGTGGTTGAAGCTCTGAGGGAGGTGAGAGTTGAACATCCGTCTGACGGGTTCTTCTGCCAGACGTTCCCAGCAAACCCTCACTATACGTTTAGGTCTGCCTGGTCTGACTGGCATCTTCCCCCGCCATCTGATCCAACTCACACCAGGTGGTGATCAGTTGACAACTCAGCTTCACTCTTTACCCGAGTGTCCAAGACACATGGCCGCAAGTCCAATGACACAACTACAAAGTCGATCATTGAACTGCGGCCTAGGGCATCCTGGCGCCATGTGCACTTATGGACACCCTTGTGCTCGAACATGGTGTTCGTGATGGACAACCTGTGATTTGCACAGAAGTCCAACAACCGAACACCACTCGGGATCGGATCAGAGGGGCCGTTCCTTCCAATCACACCTCTCCAGGTCTCACTGTCATTGCCCACATGAGCGTTGAAGTCCCCCAGGGGGGGACAGAGTCTCCTGGGGGAGCATTTCCTAGTACCCCCCCCCCCCCCCCCGACACACACATATCCACACACACACTAGTCGTGCATGAGCAGGTCACATGACAACATTATTCAAAAGTCTACTGCCCCCCCCCCCCCCCCCCCCCCCCCCCCCCCCCCCCCCCCCCCCCCCCCCCCCCCCCCCCCCCCCCCCCCCCCCCCCCCCCCCCCCCCCCCCCCCCCCCCTGTGTGTGTGTAGAGGGCTGCTCTATCTACCTGTGAGTTGAAGTGGTGGATGATGTTATTAAATTTGGGATGAATTGGGAGCAGATGTTCTGGTATCTGGTACACTGAGTGAGGAGGTGCAGCTCTGTCTTTACTGTGCTGAGAGGGCAGTGCAGACACAGTCTTTCCTCTCGGGGCAACCAGGACCGGGTGTGGCACCCCGTTTCTATGGTGAGGTCATGTGTGCTCAGTCTGTACCTCGTTAATTTGTTTCTTAATTTAAGCTCTGATCATGAGTTCAGATAATCTGCTGCACTGTAGTGTCAGTTTAGGATTAAATTACACTGCAGTTTAGTCTGGAGTTTAGTTTCAGTCTCTAACATGGAGAATGATTCATTAATATAGATGTTGAATAGTGTTACACTCAGACAGCAGCCCTGTCTCACTCCACACTTCTGTTAGATCAGATCTCTTCTCCTTTTTCTAATTCTGATTCTGCACTGGTTTCCAGTGTACATGGAATTGATGACGTCACAGGTTTCACTCTCTACATCACTTTTCAACAGTTTATAAAATAATCCTTCATGCCAAATTAAATCAAAAGCTTTAATCTATAAACATGCAAATATTTTTAAATTACGATTAACAAAATGTTTTTGGCTGTGCAGAGTGACTGATTGGTTGTGTTGTAATTTCATTGAAATCCAATCTGACTTTTACTCAGGACGTTGTGTTCTGTAAAGAGGCTTAAACATCCTGAGTTGACGAGATTACAGAATAACTTTCTCAGATTACTGCTCACACAGATGCCCCACTGATTATTAGGATAAAATCTATCTCTACTTATTGATTGTTCAGAATCAAAATCAGAATCAGGTTTATTTGTTACATACTTAGATATACATGGTACAGCCTGCAGTGAAATTCTTTCCTGACTTCTCCACATAAAGTTAAATTTGTTTAAAATAAGAAAAATAGATAAAAAAAAGATTAATATAAGATAAAATTTAACTATGTATGTACACTGTGCAAATTGAAATTATAAAAATTAGAGAACTGTACAATTGTGGGCAGATAACAGATATAAACTAAAATGGTCTTATATGTTAAAAGTTATAATCAAAGTGCTTTTAAGTGCAGTAATGCAGTGCAGTGTAACAGGTGCCTAGGGCACCTGTTTTTCTGTTTCTGTTCTTTTGTGTTACCCTTGATTTAAGTTAATAAACTGTCATTCCAGGTTGTTTTAGTTAATTAGATCTTCTGTTTCATTGGTTTGTTTGGTGCACGTGGTCGGATGTCTTTGTGTATTTATTTCCTGTGTTCCCCGTCCTCCGTGCACGTTGTTTATTTTATGTTCACTCGTTGTTTTGTACCTCTATGCTGTTAATAAACCCTGATATTCTGCTACCTGTGTGCCTGGCTCCCCTCAGCGCGTTAAAGAGCTGCAGTGCTGCGCTTCATATGCGCAGCCGCTTTAATCCGAGGTAGGCGAGTATGACATGCAGGGTTACAGGTTGTTTTTGTTATGTAAGTGTTGTGGGTGAGATTATATCCGTTTAGTTCTGGTTCAGGGTCCGAATGGCCGTTGGGAAGAAGCTCCTCCTCATCCTCTTTGTGTTTGCCTTCAGGACACGAAAATGGCGCCCTGATGGCAACAGAGTGAAGAGCTTGTTGTCGGGATGACTGAAGTCTTCCACAATCTTTTTGGCTTTGGACCAGCACCGCTTCCTGTAGATGGTCTGGAGGTCTGGAAGTGCTACTCGGATGGTGCGTTCAGCCGAACGTACCACCCTTTGTAGTGACCGTCTGTCCAGATGGGGGCTGTTCCCGAACCATGTTATGATGTTCCCTGTGAGGATGGTTTTGACGGTGCAGGAGTAGAAATTCTGCAGGACCTTGGAGGGCAGCCTGAAGTCTCTTAGACATCTAAGGTGGTAAAGACGCTGACAAGCCTTCTTTGCCAGCTTGTTAATGTGGCAGGATCAAGATGCGCGATGTGAACTATAAGGTACTTAAAAATGTCTACGCTTTCTACTGCAGCGCCGTTGATCCTCATAGGGTGGAAGCTCCTCGTCTGTTTCTTGCTGTAGTCCACTATCAGCTCCTTAGTCTTGCTGACGTTGAGTTGGAGATTATTATCCTGGCACTAGTTCTCCAGGTATGTAATCTCCCTCAGGTAGGCCCTCTAATCATTGTTGGAGACCAGACCTACTACAACGGTGTCGTTAGCAAACCTAATGATGGTTGTGGAGCTGGAGGTGGCCACGCAGTCATAGGTGTATAATAAGTACAGCAAAGGACTCAAAACACACCCCTGAGGAGCCCCAATGCTGAGAGTGAGGGGGTGGAAAGATGCTTGCCAACCTGCACTGTCTGCTGTCTGTCCGTCAGAAAACTGGAGATCCAGTGACACAGGGATGGGTGAAGTCCCAGATTTTCCAGCTTGGTGTTGAGTGTGGAAGGGATAATAGTGTTGAATGCTGAACTATAGTGCACGAACAGCATTTTAACATAATTATTCCTCCCAGTGTCCAGGTGAGACAAAGCAGAATGAAGCAGGTGTGAGATGGTATCTGAACTGTAGGGGGTCTAAGGAGTCTGGTAGTGAAGAAGTGATGAAGCCTCTGATCAGTTTTTCAAAGCACTTCATCACAACTGATGTTAGGGCTACAGGGTGGTAGTCATTCAGGCAGGCTGGCTGAGATGTCTTCGGAACCGGAACGATGACGGACTGTTTAAAGCACGATGGTACGACGCCCAGTGACAGAGAGAGATTAAAAATCTTGGTGAATACCGGAGCAAGTTGGGATGCGCAGGTTTTCAGGACACATCCACATAACCCGTCTGGTCCTGCATCTTTTCTGGTATTCACTCCTCTGAACACTTTCCTGACTTCACTCTCCGAGATGATGAGTGGCGGCTGTTTGCTGCGAAGATCTGCGCATGCGCCGTGAGCCGTGTTGGTTGGAGCGCCGAAGCGAGCATAAAAGTTATTTAACTTGCTAGCCAGCGTCCCGACTGCACTCGTTAAACCGGAGGGTGTGCTTTTAAAATCCGTCACTGTCCGCAGCCCCTGCCATAAAGATCTAGAGTCACGCTGCTGGAACTGTGACTCTAGTTTCTTGGTGTAGCGCTGTTTTGCCTGTCGTACCGCCCTGCGTACTCCGTATGACGCGGCTTTATATTCCGCCATGTTGTTGCTGATGAGTTATATGCAGCTGTGTGAGCTTTTAAATCAATCATCCATGACTTCTGTTGGGAAACGTCCTGAAGGTGTTTTTTGGGAACCGTTTTATTAACCAGATTCCCAATGAAGCTCACTCCAGAGTCTGCAAACAAACTGACGTCATCGGCACAGCTGGTTTGGAACATGTCCCAATCTGCATCATCCAGAGCGTCTTGCAGGGTGTCCAACGATTTTTCCGTCCATCGCGGCACCTCCCTCTGAGCCACGACTTTCTGTTTTAGTCTTTGTTTATATTTTGGCATTCGAAAGATGGCAGCATGGTCGGACTTCCCAAACGCTGGATGAGACTGAGCTCTATAACTGTCCTTAATCACGGTGTAACAATGATACAGTGTCCGGTTGCCTCTGGTTGGGCTGCGGATGTGCTGATGAAACTCCGGTGCTGCACGTCTGCGGTTAGCGCTGTTGAAATCACCAACGACGATGAGTATGGCGTCCCGGTGTTGAGTTTGGAGCTGTGTAAGCGTGTCATGAAGCTCACACAGCGTGGTGTCCGTGTTGGCCTGGGGTGGACTGTAATGACAATGACCGAAGTAAATTCCCAAGGAGGATGGAAGGGAGGAAACTTGAGTGCCCGCTCGTTTCCCTCGGGGTCGTCTCTTTTTGTCTCGTCCATTGTTCTCCCTCAGGATTTCCCTCGGCCAGCTCGGATTTGGAGTTAAAAAAGTCGTGAGGTGGGTGTATTGTAGATTAAGAATGTCTCTGTCATATCTGATGCGTGCCGTGGTAAAAAGAAAAAGAGTCTAAGAGTGTTATTCATAAGAAAAATAGACAAAGTAACGTAGAATGTTACGTTAATGTTAGAATGGTACGTAGAATGTTGTGGAGTCATGAGTCGTGACGGCAGCCGACCTCACCGGCGCCATCTTGAAAAGTCCTTATAAGACCTTGGTTCCAGATTTCAGGGAAGGAACCTACAGTGAAAATCAGATTGAAGACTTTTTGAATTGCCTGGTGAAATTTGGAGCTGCAGTGTTTAATCATTTCATTCAGAATTCCATCAAGTTTTGAGGATTGCCCTGATTTCCTGATAACGATGTACAGATTTTAACGTCGACAGAGCTGTAAGAGATCTTTACTGTTTTTGTTTATGGTTTGGTCGTAACTGTTTTTGTGGTTTATGGTTGAGTTTGTTTTTAAAGTTGGTTGTTGGTAGTGAATCTGTTTCCTGTTCATTTACTGTGTCTGGTTGGGTTCCAGTTCTGCGTTTAGGTCCACAGATGAGCACATTTCCCTGAGCCTGAATATACCGTTCTCTTTCTCCGGATCTGAGAACATTTCCTCAGAGACCATGTGTAGATGATTTATACTAGATTATCAGACCTCCTGAGTCTCTGTCCAGTCTCTGGACAGTGTGTGACGGCCATTTTTACTGTAGAATTATTGTATATATATATATATATATATATATATATATATATATATATATAAAATACATATGTATTAATATATATATATACCAAATGTCACTTAATCGTTTATCCCGCGGCGCACTGGGAGTTCCGCACAAAACGTCCCGACCAAGGTTCGAACCGGCAGACTGCGAATCACGAGCTGCAGGACCAACCAAATGCACCACCAGGTTGTGAAGGGATTGAGCGTGAGTATCGGTCTGGCCCTATGGCAGCCAGACAATAGAAAGAAAATGAAACTAAAAAACCTCACTGGCAAAGCGAGGCACACAATACGCGTGAAGACAAAAGAAGTAAACAAACTAAAGAGCAGCCGTAAAACACTGCCTCCGCGACCACGGCGCAAAACCAGAATTGACCTGAAACGGAGTGACGTCACCGAGTGATGCACACACGTCTCCCGTTATCCCCTAATCCCAATCCCGAACGCTGTGCTCTGGAGCACGCTTCCGCCTCAGCGGATGGACAGCGTTCGACCGGCGTTATTTGGACACAACAATAATAATAGTACACACAGGGCGGAAGTGATTGCGATATTGCCCCAGGGCGTACCCCGGCAACCAATATCATAGGACAGTGAGAAACAATATGAGAAGAAGGCCCAATGTTCAATCAACATGGGAGTACATCCACCGACCACACACTGCGTGTGAAAAAGGCGACAGCGTGGCGAGGAAGCGCCGCCACAAGCCGCTTTAAATAAGGACGCTGGCAGCTGGGTCTCATCAGACCTGATTGCCGCTGCGCTTTCTGGGAGTTGGAGTTTTACTCCTGGCGCAGCGGGATGGCGGCGTGCGTCTCCGTCGCCCCCCTGTGGCGACATGGCCTGTGACATAAATGCTGATTGCCAGTTTTTCTAACAATCATATACTGCTATGTAGTGGCCAAATTAAAGAATGGACTTAATAAGAAGCAATGGGGAAATAATGTAATGTGTTTTATGCTTTAATACGAATGCAAAGTGCTCAGAGGTGTGTGTTATTGCCAATATTGTCACAGGTGGACAAACAGATCAGCCAATCAGATTTAATGACCATAACTAGCCATTTTATAATTACTAATAATAAATGAATTAAGTATTGTGAATTTGAATGTGTCTTTTCTGAAACTTAAGAAAAATTTCATATGTGGGCGCCCCTACTCTTTACAGAAAGGTAAACATTTTTAAAAAAATTTGCTTACTGAAATTCAAAATAAAATAAATGCACGTTTGCTTCTCAGCACTGAGGATTCAGGTTCCATTCCCAATCTGGGTGGAGTTTCCATGTTCTTCCCATGTCCATGTGGGTTTCTTCCGGGTTCTCCAGTTTCCTCCCACAGTTAAAAAACATGGATTCAATGTAAATTGAATGCTCTTAATTGCCTCATGTAGTATGTGAGTGTGATAGATTGGCGCCCTGTCCATGTTGTGTCTGTCCAGCGTGTGACCCTAGTAGAGGATTACGCATGAGATAATGAATAAATGTTTCAGTTATTTGTAGTTTTTTTATGGCTCCACCTTCAGCTGACTTTTTCTGCTGGCTCAGCTCTTTTGTGTTTTTATTGATGGTTCATTCATTCGATTCATGTTCCTTTATAACTGAATGATTTCAGATCTCTGTGTTTTAGTTCATATCACCAGTCTGTATGATCTCATGTCTATGATCTTCTATTATAGATTGTTTATAATCTATATCACTCTGATAAATCAGAAAATTAGATCTGATCTATTTTATATTAAAAACTCTATCAGTGATTTTAATAAAAAAATTAAATACTTACACAGCTTTTTTTGTTGATTTGATCACCAGCTGTAGTCTCTCCAGAGCTTCATGGGATGCTCTGTATTTCCTCAGTGTAAACTCCTCCATCTCCTCTTCAGAGTTACATAAAGCGACAGACAGAGCCGCCCACTGAGGTGTAGAGAGACTGACTCCATCCAGATGATTATGATTACGTCCTCCTTTCACGTAAGTCAGAACTTGTGTCACTACAGAGAAGTGAAAACTTATTTGTACAGTGAACCAAAAAACGCAACATAACACTTACACACAAAAATAATCAGTCATTCGAATGAATTAAAACAGTGTTCAGGGCAAATATGTACTTTAATTTACAGACTGTAGATTCCAATTATGAACAAAGATGGATTTAAATAACAGAATCATATGTTTATAAATGAAACTGATGTAGAATGCTTTATTAATCCCCAGAGGGAAATTGCAGCAAAGAATAAAAAAAGAATAGAGAATTCGTCTCAATGAATTTACCAACGGTACCCCCACCCCCCATTACAATCCATCCATTATCCTCCACTTAATCCTGTTCTAGGGGGGCATATATTGGGGGGAGCATACTGTATATGGAGCAAATTGGAACATTCAATTTAGAGAACCTGGAGGACTCCTACCCGGACAGGGGAAATCCCCAGCGTTAATAGGTGAACATGCTAACCACTAAGCCACCGTGCACCCAACCCCCCCCCCCCCCCGCATATAGCCAAACAATAATAACTTCATAAATATAAAATATTACTTAGGAAACTAACAGGCACCCCACATCCTTATTAAATCCTGATTATTTGTATAAATCCCATCCTCCTTTTTCTTAAAATAAGTGTAATTAGTCTCATTGAAAAGTCCTCATCAGACAAACAGCACCCCTCAAGACCATGTCCAGCGGCACCTCATAAGCTTCCCAGTCACCCACGCTGTGCTAGTTTGGGAGTCAAAACCGCCTCGCCTCTTTCACCAGAACGTCGTCTACCAGGGAAAGCCAGCATCTGCTTCAGACTTTCACTTCTCCATCTTTTCTTTCTCTGTCAGACGCCTCCATTGGCAGGGTATCCAGACCATCACCAACTACAGGACTACACCACCTGTCTGCGACAGTGACGTCTCCCTTCCAGATGCGCTAAATGACTTCTATGCGCAGTTTGAGACACAGAACGGCATGACAGCAAGGAAGTCCACCCCTCCTCTCAACAACCAGGTGTTGTGCTGATGTTAAGAAAACTCTACGTAGAGTCAACCCTCTTAAACTTCCCTCTGTCGCTTCGGCTTGCTCTTTGGGGGTTTAAAGGCTTTTCATTCTGTAAAGCTGCTTTGTGACAATGTACTGTTGTAAAAAGCGCTATAGAAATAAATAACTTAACTTAACTTAACTTAACTTAAAGCTGCTGGACCAGACAACATTCCTGGCAGAGTGCTCAGGGAATGTGCGGACCAGCTGACAGATGTCTTCACTGACATCTTCAACACCTCCCTGTATTGTCCCATCGTCCCGACGTGTCATAAGGCTACCACCATCATCCCCATGCCGAAGAAGTCTCCAGTGTCCTGCCTCAATGACTACCGACCCGTTGCACGACACCCGTCATCAAGTGCATCGAGAGGCTTATCATGAGTCACATCAAGACCCTGCTGCCACCTACACTGGATCCACCACAGTTTGCGTACCAAAACCGGATGACGCCATGTCCACCACCCATCACCTGGCACTCACCCACCTACAAAAGAAAGACACTTGTGTTCAAATGCTGTTCATCGACTTCAGCTCAGCATTCAACACAATCACCACCTGATCAGGAAACTGAATCACCTGGGCCTCAACACCTCTCTCTGCAACTGGATCTTGGACTTTCTGACCGGGAGACCGCAGTCAGTCCGGATTGGACGAAACAGCTCCAGCCCCACCACGCTGAGCACAGGGGCCAGGGCTGCGTGCTCAGTCCACAGCTGTTCATGCTGACTTATGACTGTGCAGCAATGCACAGCTCAAACCACATCATCAAGTTCGCAGACAACACGACCGTGGTGGGTCTCATCAGCAAGAACGATGAGACAGCGTACAGAGAAGAAGTACAGCGGCTTACGGACTGGTGCAGAACCAACAGCCAAAGACCAAAGAGATGGTTGTTGACTTCAGGAGGACAACGGGTGACTATTCTCCACTGAACATTGACGGCTCCGCCATGGAGATCGTCAAGTTCCTTGGAGTTTACCTGGCACCTGGTCCCTCAACACCAGCACCTTCGCCAAGAAGGCCCAGCAGCGTCTCTACTTCCTACGAAGGCTAAGGAAGGCACTTCTCCCACCTCCCATTCTCACAACATTCTACAGGGGTACCATCGAGAGTATTCTGAACAGCTGCATCACTGCCTGGTTCAGGAACTGCATCAGACTGCAAGTCACTGCAGCGGGTAGTGAAGACAGCTGAGAAGATCATCGTTGTCTCTCTCCCCTCCATCACAGACATTTACACTAAACGCTGCACGCAGGCAACCATCATTGTGGACGACAACACTCACCCCTTACACCCACTTTTTGAACTCTTGCCTTCTGGAAAAAGGTACTGGAACTTCCAGGCCAACACTTCCAGACTGCGAAACAGTTTCTTTCTTTCTGGGTGGAGTTTCCATGTTCTCCCCGTGTCTGCGTGGGTTTCCTCCGAGTTCTCCGGTTTCCTCCCACAGTCCAAAAACATGGATCAAGTCAATTGAGTTCTCTAAATTGCCCCATATAGAGTGTGTGTGTGTGAGTGAGTGTGTGCCCAGCAATGGTTTGGCCCTGTCTGGCGCATCTGCCCAGAAACGTTCTCCCCTGGATGGGCATGGGGAACCCCGCCGTGACCCTAATAGAGGATAAAGTGGGAGAGAATGAATGAATGAATGAATGATGATGTATTTATTAAATATTTTTGTAGTGTAGATTTTGATTTTGATTAATTCAAAGTTATTTTCAGTGTCAATTCTAAAAGAGGAGAAGATATAGAAGGACAGTGGTTTAGTGGTTAGAATGTTCTCGTCTCAGCGCTGGGGATTCCAGGTTCAAATCCCAATCTGGAAGGAGTTTGCATGTTCTCCCTTTGTCGGCGTGGGTTTCTTTTGGGTTCTCCAGTTTCATCCCACAGTCCAAAAACATGGATTCATTGTGAATTGAATTCTCTAAATTGCCCCATACATTGTTTGTTTGTGTGAGTAAGTGTGCCCGATGATTAATTGGTGCAGGTATTTTGTTGGTTCTCCCCTCTGGTTAGCATTTAGCTTTTTGTTAGCTGTTATATTTGTGTTGTTTAACCGTTAGTTAGTGTTTAGCTTTTTGTTTCCATTTAGGTTCCAGGTTTGTCACAGGCCGTGTCGCCACAGGGGGGGGGACAGAGACGCATGCCGCCATCCCGCTGCGCCAGGAGTAAAACTCCAACTCCCAGGAAGTGCAGCAGCAATCAGGTCTGACAAAGCGTTTTTCACCCGCAGTGTGTGGTTGGTTGATAAGTTCCCATGTTGGTTAAACATTGGGCCTTCAAATCATATTGTTTTCCCACTGTCCTACCCTGGGGTAATATCACAATTACTTCCGCTCTTTGTGTACTATTATTATTATTGTGTCCAAATAACACATCCGGTTGAACGCTGCTCATCCACTGAGGCGGCAGTGTGCTCTAGAGCACAGCGTTTGGTTTCGGGATTAGGGGATAAAGGGAGACGTGTGTGCAGCACTCGGTGACGTTTTGGGTTTGCGCCGCGGTCGGTGAGGCAGTGTTTTACAAACTGCCGTTTAGTTTGTTCATTTCTTTTGTGTTCACGCAAATTGTGTGCCTCACTCTATCGCTAAGGTTTTAGTTTCACTTCATTTCTGTTGCCGGCAGCCGTAGGGCTATACCGCTACTCGCGCTAACTCCCTGCACATCCAGGTGGCGTGTTTGGTTGGCCCTGCGGCTCGTATGTTGCAGTCCGCCGGTTCAAACCTCGGTCGTGACGTTTTGTGTGGAACTCCCTGTGCGCCTCAGGATTAAGGTTAAGTGACAATCGGTATATAGATATATGTACATATACCCTATTTTAGTGGCACCTGTTGCTTTTGTCATCCCCCCCCCCCCTGTATATTGGCTCCTACCATTCCCCCCATCGTAACAAGGTTTGGTTATTTTCCCTGTTTGGGTACACTTATCTTGATGGCAGCCCTAGTGTTAAATGACTCTTAGGATTTATTCATTTGGAGGAATGGATTTGAATAGTATGAAGATTCAGCTGGTTCATTTCTATATGAGCTTATCCTGCCCATTTATAGCCTCATTAATTCTGTGGAGTTGTGGTTTGAGGGCTCAGTTAGTCTGGTTAGGCTACTAGGTAAATCTAGATCCCGGTCCAGGCATGTGTCCCAAGTACAACTCCCTCTGAGTACGGGGACTGTGTGTGTGTTACCTGCATGAGCTGAGTGGGAACTTGCGTTTGCTGAACTTGTGTCACGTGCAAGTTCTGTGTAAGCCTGGTGTGTTTGCTTATCAATTATCCAGGTTCAGTCCTGTGTCTGAGTCCAGTGTGTCTCGCAAAATGAGCCCCCGCTTCATTGGATCTTTTCCCATCACCCATGTCATCAGTCCTGCAGCCGTCCGCCTACACCGCGCTCCATGCGTATTCACCCCACCTTCCACGTCTCCCACATAAAACCAGTCGTCCACTCCCCGCTCAATCCCCCCCCCCGCCAAGCCCCAGCTCCACGCCTGATCGATGGTCAGCCCGCCTACACGGTTGTGTGGGTTGGTCCCCTTTAATTACACGAACCTGGGACTGATCACGTTTTGATTATTTAAACCCTTCCCTCACCGCCAGTTTGTTTTGTTCCACGCGTGTGCTAGCCCTGACACTACGAGCTCCCGTTCCTGTCTTGAAAACCGCGCCTGTTACCTCGTCCTGTTTGCTGTTTCTCTGTTTTGTGTGTGTGCAGCTCATTTCCTGCTGTCTCCACTTCGCCAAGCCCCCTTCACTGCAGTTCTCCCGATTTGGAACACTACACCCTCTGACGTCATCTTCCACCGCCTCGTGTTCGCCTACGTTTGTGCCTGTGTTTCCAGTACTGTCTTCCCCTGTTGTGGACAATAAACCTGGTTCTGTCCCTAACCTCCGTTCCAGTTTCCGTCTCTCCAGGTGGCGAATCCGCCTTGCCCGGTTAAGTGACCATAAAAGTTCTCTATGTTAGAGTCTCAGAGTCTGTACTTGTTTATATAACAGTCAGTTTATTAATGTAGGAACGGATTACTTATTAAACTCCTGCTCCATGAGCAGAATAAAAAACTATTAACAGCTTATTATAACAAAGGACACCAACAGAGTCAGAGAAGCTTGTTGGGATACAGAGTACATTCATAAGGACAGTGTTCTAGATGTAGATCCTTTATTTGGTATTTTCTATTGTTGTTGTGATTAAAATGTACAGAAATGTGATGTGGTAATGTCTGAGAATGTGTTTTGTGTCTCTCCTCCTTACTCTCAGTACGAAATGGGATAGGCTCCAGCTTCCTATGGGACTCTGATCTGACCACATAGACCCCATCTGTAAAATTGATCCATTAGTTTTGGGTTTAGTTCGTGTGGATCCCAGTTAAAAGACCAAATGTAAATGTATACACTGTCATTGTGTTTAGTTGCACGCCATCTGCTGCCCTGTCTTTCTGTTATTTGATTTTATTTCTAGCCTCAGTCTTACAACAACATTCTTAATGCCATATACTGTACGTTGTTATCCGATTTTTATTTATTATTCCACAATGTTTGTCTCTATTTCCTGTCCCAAAATTTTTGAGCTATTGACACAATTTTTCATGAGATGAGTGCTGGTATACAGCTAAGGAATCGTTTCCGAGATTTTCCCAGTTTCCCAAGTGGCATAACTCGGTCAGTTACAAACACGAAACTCGCCACGATTTGCAGATACACCCACCAGCTGAAACCACAGACTGACGGCAATTTCCATTCACTTTTTAATCAACCTTCAAATTTTGCATAGCTCCTTCTCACTTTAACCACACTCTAGGACCTTGGACAGTGTCCGGATTTCCATAATATTAGCTCTCTATTAGAAATGCATTGAAGAAATGTGTCATATTACAGGCCTTTAATGACATGACCACGGCTTATAGACACCCTATTACCTGGGCATGCCCACATTTTACCTTATTAACTCTATTGCTGTGATAGAATTATGCACTGTGTCTCCTTCAGCCAAGCTACCATCGTACCCGCATTTTCTTTTGAAAAAAAAAATTTAAAATAGGAAAATAACTAAAACAACTTTGGAGAGTTTTGGCCACGCAGTCAGTGTGTAGATGCGGACGTGCGTTGTCTAGCTCTCTTAAGCTTAACCACTAAATTGAGTGTTATTTTAGTTTTTTAGTTACATTTAGTTACTTTTTTACATTCGCTTTACTGTTCAGCTACCCCATCGCTATAACATAGCATTTATTCCGCTTTGTTGTCCCTCACTACTCTCCAAATCGCGGGGTAGCTGCTAGCGTTTTTAGCCGCTAACGCTAGCACTTTCTGCT
>JAFMOD010000495.1:308144-385329 GCA_019802435.1 Corydoras maculifer
CTTAGGTCACCAAACCGGACACCCTCCATCCCCTGGCTGCGCCTAGAAATTCTGTCCATATAAATTATGAACAGAACCGGTGACAAAGGACAGCCCTGACGGAGTCCAACCCTCACTGGAAACAAGTCCGACTTACTGCCGGCCATGCGAACCAAGCTCCTGCTTCGCAAATATAGGGACTGAATGGCCCGTAGTAAGGAGCCATGTACCCCATACTCACAAAGCACCTCCCACAAAATACCCCGATGGACACAGTCGAAAGCCTTCTCCAGATCCACAAAGCACATGTAGACTGGATGGGCAAACTCCCATGAACCCTCAAGGATCCTGGAGAGAGTGAAGATCTGGTCCAGTGTTCCACGACCAGGACGAAAACCACACTGCTCCTCCTGTATCCGAGGTTCAACTATCAGTCGAACTCTCTTCTCCAGTACACCTGCATAGACTTTGCCGGGGAGGCTGAGGAGTGTAATTCCCCTGTAATTGGAATACACCCTCCGGTCCCCCTTTTTAAAAAGAGGCACCACCACCCCCGTCTGCCAGTCCAGAGGCACTGCCCCCGATGACCATGCAATGTTGAAAAGGCGCGTCAGCCAAGACTGCCCCACAACATCCAGAGCTTTGAGGAACTCCGGGCGGATCTCATCCACCCCCAAAGCCCTGCCACCAAGAAGCCCTCTGACTACCTTAGCGACTTCAGCCACAGTGATGGACAAGCCTCCTCCTGGGTCCTCTGACTCTGCCTCCTCTTCGGAGGGCATATTGGTGGGATTGAGAAGGTCCTTGAAGTATTCCTTCCACTGCCTAATGACGTCCCCAGTCGAAGTCAACAGTGCACCCTCTTCACTATATACTGTGTTGGTGGCACACTGCTTTCCCCTCCCGAGTCGCCTGACAGTTTGCCAGAATCTTCTAGGAGCCGACCGAAAGTCACTTTCCAAGGTCTCACCGAACTCCTCCCACACCCGGGTTTTTGCCTCCGCGACGCACGAAGCCGCAAATCGTTTGGCCTGTCGGTACCGGTCAGCTGTTTCTGGAGTCCCACAAGCCAACCATGCCTGATAGGACTCCTTCTTCAGCTTGACGGCATCCCCTACACGAGGTGACCACCACCGTGTTTGAGGGTTACCGCCACGACAGGCACCAATTACCTTTCGACCACAGCTCCTGTCCGCCGCCTCAACAACGGAGGAACGGAACATGGCCCATTCAGGCTCAATGTCCCCCACCTTCCCCAGAATGAGGTTGAAGCTCTGACGGAGGTGAGAGTTGAACATCTGTCTGACGGGTTCTTCTGCCAGACGTTCCCAGCAAACCCTTACTATACGTTTAGGTCTGCCTGGTCTGACCGGCATCTTCCCCCGCCATCTGATCCAACTCACCACCAGGTGGTAATCAGTTGACAGCTCAGCTCCTCTCTTCACCCGAGTGTCCAAGACACATGGCCGCAAGTCCAATGACACAACTACAAAGTCGAAAACAACAGAGTCCAGCCCCTCTCAAGGAGATTGGACCCAGAACCCGAGCTGTGCGTTGAGGTGAGCCCGACAATATCTAGCCGGTATCTCTCAACCTCCCGCACAAGCTCAGGCTTCTTCCCTGCCAGTAAAGTGATGTTCCAAGTTTGACTCGGTGCAACCGAGGATCGCGACGCCCAGGCCCACGCCTCCGGCCACTGCCCGATCCACACTGCACCGAACCCCTATTACTACCCCCCCCACAGGTGGTGAGCCCATTTGAGGGGGAACCCATGTAGCTCGTTCGGGCCGGGCCCGGCCGGGCACCATGGGAAAGTGCCCGACCACCAGACGCTCGCTGACGAACCCCATCCCCGGGCCTGGCTCCAGGGTGGGGCCCCGATAACCCTATATCGGGCAGGGTACACAAGTTCTTGTTATTTTTTTTTTATAGGGTTTTTTTTCGGACCACTCTTTGTCTGGCCTGTCACCTAGGACCAATTTGCCTTGGGAGACCCTGCCAGGGGCTTTTTGCCCAAGACAACATAGCTCCTAGGATCATTCAGGCATGCAAACTCCTCCACCACGGTAAGGTGGTGATCCAAGGAGGAGTTATGATATACAGTTATATATTTTTTTAAATTCCTAATTTAACTGTAAACATTGTTAGTGAAAGCAAGATTTTGTTTTTTTTTTCAAGCCATTTCAGCTGCATTGGCTATATTCATGGCTATCACAATTTATTATTATTATTATTTTATTATTTTTTTTAATAGTCATTTAGGTTTTATGTGTAATAGGTACCTAGGGCACCTGTTCCTTATTTTGGTTAATTAACTTAGATTCATAGTCGGCATTTAAGTTAATTAACTCATTCTGTTTATTGGCTTGTTTTGTGCACGTGGTCGGGTGTCTTTCTGTATTTAGTTTTCGTGTTCCCCTCCTCCGTGCACGTTGTTGATTTGACCAATCTTGCTTTAGTTTGATGTCTACTCGCTGGTTATGTACCTCTTGAGTTTTGGGTGTTCGACACCTTTAAATAAATCTCTTGTTTCTCTGCTACTTGTGCCTGGCTCCCTTCAGCGCGTTAGGGCGCTTCGGCTTTGCGATACGTTTGCGCAACGTGCCTAGCAAATTTGGGGAGTCCAGGGCACAGGTAAGCTATTTTTGACATATTTCTTTGCGGGGGGCCGTAAACCCCGATACTCGCGGCGCTCTCCGGTGGGTCCGGCGTTGCTCAACTTGCCGCCGCTGCATATTTGGTGCTAGCCACGCCAGTTTTCCCCCATCTTGGCTGTGGTATTCGCGCCCCGTAGTCAGCGCTTGCCCCACTCTCCTTTGTGGTTCATGGCCAGACCGTGGTGGTGGGACGTGAAGGTGGTGAGCCGACTGGGCGACGAGTCTTATGAGTCTGAGGAGTGTGCTGATTTCATGTACGACTCCAAGGATGAATGCTGGGATTCGTTTCTGTCATTACACATTCTGCCGACCCATGTGCTACGCGGATTACTGGACCTGTGGCCAGAGCTATCTTGCCACACAACGCAGATCGACACCTCAGAGAGGACTCTCAGACTTCCAGTCTGTCTCATCCCTGTCGTACCAGTCTGTGGCTCTGTCCTTGGGTGTGGCTGTGGGTGTATATTTGTACTGTCTGCAGAATGGTGATTCCGAGGCAGTGGTGGAGGCGATGGAACGGCGTACTGGATGTGCTGACATGGCCGGCCAGCCAAGGGGTGCTCTCCACACCCACATGCCCATGGGTGCCAGCCAGTCAGGGCACATCAGTTCTACCGAGTGTGCCATCCCAGCCACAGCCCAATTAGCGTGCATACCTACCACAGCTCCGCAAGCGTGTAAACCCGTCAAGGTCCAGCCAGCGTGCGAACCCGCCGAGGTCCAGCCGGCGTGCAAGCCCGCCGAGGTCCAGTCGGCGTACCAACCCACTGAGGTCCAGCCAGCGTATGAAACCACAGAGGTCCCTCCAGCGTGCGCATCTTCGATAGCCTCTCCGCCGCACGCCGCCGAGCCTGTCCACAAGGGGCCGCATGCCACTGAGCTCATCCACAAGGGGCCGCACGCCGCCGGGCCTGTCCACAAGGGGCCGCACGCTGGTGTGCGAACCCGCCAAGGTCTAGCCAGCGTGCGAACCCGCCGAGGTCCAGCCAGCGTGCAAACCCACCGAGATCCCTCCAGTGCGCGCATCTTTGATAGCATCTCTGCCGCCGAGCCCTTCCACAAGGGGCCGCACGCCACCGAGCCCATCCACAAGGGGCCGCATGCCGCAGGGCCCGTCCACATGGGGCCGCACGCCGCCGGGCCCGTCCACAAGGGGCCGCACGCTGCCGATCCCGTCCACAAGGGGCTGCACACCGCCGAGCCTAGGGCACCTGTTCCTTATTTTGGTTAATTAACTTAGGTTCACAGTTGGCATTTAAGTTAAATAACTCATTCTGTTTATTGGCTTGTTTTGTGCACGTGGTCGGGTGTCTTTCTGTATTTAGTTTTTGTGTTCCCCTTCCTCCGTGCACATTGTTGATCCGACTAAATTTGCTTTAGTTTGATGTCTACTCGCCGGTTATGTACCTCTTGAGTTTTGGGTGTTCAAAACCTTTAAATAAATCTCTCGTTTCTCTGCTATCTGTTGTGCCTTGCTCCCTACAGCGTGTTAGGGCTACTTCGGCTTTGCTCTACAGTTGCGCAGCTGTTTTGGTTGAGTTAGGCGAGCGTGACAATATGTAGTTGAGTTCATACAAGTAGTCTAATCCATATTGATATTTTCTTATTTTATCTGATCAAGTGCTACTACTTGCTGTTTGAGAAGAATTCCAGTAGTTTTCTTGATGATGTATAGTATGTATAGATGACGAGGGTCTGGGGTGGTGTTCCAAGTTTGAAGCTTCTCATTCTATGTTCCTTATGTGCTTGACAGTTAAGCAGTATGTGTTTGATTGTTAGTGTATTTCCACAACTGGTGCATTTTGGTATTTCATCTCGTGTGAGAATGAATGAGTGAGTTAGTCTTGAATTTCCTATGAGGCATTTTTAAGTTATTACTTGACATTTTTGAGTTAGGGTGGTCCAGTTAGGTCTTATGTGAGTTGATGGGTTAATTTCACATAACTTGTTATTGTCCTGTTCATCCCATATTGTCTGCCATTTATTTCATTTATATACAGCAAGTTTAGATATGGTCTGAGGTTGTATCAGGCTCTTTTTGATTTTCAAATGTAAGGCTTTCTTGGAAGCCATTTCAGCTTCTTCATTGCCCACAATTCCATAATGTCCAAATGTCCAACAAAAATGATATTTTAATTCAGTTCTATTAGGTTTTGCTTCTGCTGTTAAAATGGAGCACTGTTCTCATAATGATGTTCACCTATTGCAAATGCTGAAGCGACTCTACCTTTGGTTTTTGATCAACCTGCCTATATTGGAGTATGTTGTGGATATTTTTCTCTGATATCAAGGTAAAATTATGAATAAAATATTGAATTGGATGCGTCTGCATTATTTTTTTTTGTTAGGGTCAAAATTGTTCTGGGTTTTCTTGGTTCCATGTGGGAAATGGGACATGCGTATTTTTGGGACATATTATTTAGTGCTCTGTACATATTCTGCAGATCAGGATTGATTCTTAATCCAAATGATCGTATATGTGTTGGTCTTGTTTTATAGAGATTTGTCATCAGAGGATTAAGGTGGGAATGCCGGGTTTGATGTGTTTGCTTTAAGTTTTAGTGCATATTGGAGAGCTAGTTTTGCCATCAGACATGCAGTGGTGGTTCGTTGGCAACACAATACAGGCTTTGAGCGGAGGAAGTCCTGAAGGTTTCAAATGCCAGTCTCAGTCCTTGGTGATAATGTATTGATGTATTGATGTATGATTTTCTACCTTGTAAACATTGTTACATTTACATTACATTTAGTCATTCAGCAAAGCAACTGACAATGTGAGCACTGGGTTGTCCAAAGCATCCATAGAGCAATTAGGGTTAAGGGCCTTGCTCAAGAACCCACATTGGTAACCTAAGTGGACCTGGGATTTGAACCACCAAACTTTATATTAACAGCCCAACGCCCTAACCACTGAGCTACTACACCCCCATACATTGTATATATTATATTTGTTTATGTTACCTGATAAAGATGGGTAGATGAAAATGAACATCATCACACAAACAAACTTCATTTCTGAAACTACAAGAACAAAGAGACTTACATGAACATCAATTCTGGGAGAAAAGTATATTGATATTTGTAACAGGTTTGTGTTTAATGTGTTTTTAAGCATCATAACAAATGCACAAATTGGCTATGCATCACATCACAGAGGAATCGATTTCCTAAAGATTTTTATTTTATTTTTTAATAACACACATTCTTTTTGTGTTAGATAGTTTAAGGGCTCAACATAGTATTTGGTGCACACCATTAAATTTTTTTAATAGTTATAATACACATGACTCTTAATTACTCTCCATTTTATCTTTAGTTGAGATAGATGTAAATTGGGGCAGTAATATTCGTACCTCAAACCTATCCAATCACACCCCTATCTTCTTATGTATTATACCGTATAAGATGTTTAAAACAGCATTATGGAAGTTTTCACAGTTGCATAGTGGATAGAATTTTCACCTCTGTCAGCACTTGGGATCCATGTTTGAATCCTGATCTGGGTGAAGTTTCCACGTTCTTGTGGGTCTTTTTGTTTTTTTTTTTCTTCTACAGTCCAAAAACATGGCTTCACAAGGTAAACTGGCTGATCTAAATTGCCCCCATTTTCATCACCCCTATGTAGTGTGCATCAGTGTAAGTGTGTGCATCAGTGTAATTAGTGATGGATTGGCACCCTCTTCTGGGTGTATCTGCTCAGCACCATCAGCATCTGGGTGTGTCTGCTCAGCAGCTTCCCTGGATGGGCATTACTAAATGCCACATTTGTTTTAAGTGCACTGTGATCCCTTAAACGTTAAAATAAAGACAGATGCCCACAATAATATATTACCTAGATTACCTTTTTAAGTTTTACCTAGAATCTATTTTTCATTTAGAGAGAGTAAGATATGTTGATTTCTTGTTTTATCTAGCTAGGAGAGAAACCAAGACTGAAGTGTTCCATACTACGGCAACAAAAAAAAAAAAGAGTGGAATTGCACTTCCCTGTCTTCTTCATTCTTTCTATGCTTCCCAGCTGAGGTCTTTAATGGACTGCTGTTATAAACACTATGCAGCTTTTTTTCTCCTCCACCTTAATCTCCAGACAGACAATGACTCAGTCTTATTTTATTTTATGTTTACGTTCGGTCAGCCTCAAACTGTACAGTTTACAAACAGCAATAACAATATAATAACGGATGAGCATAAAATAATTCCAGACCGCATGGTGTCATTTAACAGACGCTTTTATCAAAAATACTTACAAATGAGAGAAAAACAGAACAATTAACAATTAGCAGCTTCATAAGATATTTCAAATAGAACCAACCACCATTACAAATACATTCAACATATTAGACGTACCTGTAACGAGTTTAGAAAACACTGTATAAATCACATACACGTTCTTCTCTCTGCAGCTTACAAGAACTGTGCCCTCTGAGCATGCAAGGAAACGCCTTTAACGACGCTTTCTTGGCCGACCAACAGGTGGTACCAAACACATTTAGCAAGGATTTAACGCCACTACAATAAAAAACGATTCAGTTTCAGTTTCATTCTGTTAAATGATCATTTACACTATGTAACAATATATACTTATACATAGAGCGTTAAGAGAGGACAGACTGGGGGCAAAGTCGATTTACAGGCAAAAATCAGTAACACAAACCAGAAAAACAAACAGCAGCATAAAGGCAGAAGCAGAGCTTTGTGGAAGTGTCCCATCCTCAGTGTTCTCTCTGGTTTCCTTCCACAATACAAAAACGTGGATTTAAGGTGAATTGAATACTCTAATTTGCCACAAATAAAGTGTGTTTGTGTGTGTGTTTAATTTGAGTGATTGTGTGTTTAGAAATAGATTGGTGCCCTGTTTTGGATGTATCTGCCCAGTGCCCAAAATCATTCTCGTCTGGATGGGCATTGGCCTCCCATTTTTATGAAAACTTGTAAAACTTCTAATTTACTTTTGTTCTGGCATCACCCTTCTCCACTGAATATTAACTCCCATATGTTCTTTTCCCAGCAGTTTTTTTTTTTTTAGTCACCCACTTCATTTCTTTAAATACCAACATGTACAGGAATCCAGCACAACTGAACTATTACTCCAAAGCTCATAAGATTTAATAAAATATGTCTAGATTCTATAACCAAGTCCTCTCTGGCTGAATTTCCTGTTTGGGCACGGAACAGACACTCCCCACTCAGGACCAAATCCATCGCTGTGCACACACTCACTCATATCATATACATGGCCAGCTTAGATAGGGGTAGGATGCTCATTTAGAGCATCCAATTCACCTTAAATCTATGTTTTTGGACTGTGGGATGAACCCAGAGGAAACCCAAGCGGACACTGGGAGAACATGGAAACTCCACCCAGATCAGGATTCGAAACTGAATCCCCAACGCTGAGAGGTAAAAGTGTTATAATAAACCACCATGTCAAAAACATTGCTGCCCAACTAAATATATCCCTCAAGTGATGCATACCATTAACTGCGTTCTTACATGAGGGTAACTGGATCTTTGACATAAGGAAAATTGTTGGGCCTTGCATTCGCCACGATATGCAAATTTTTTTTACACTGCAGGCTGATGATTTGTTGTTTGTTTGTTTTTATCAAATAAACATTAAACAGAATACAAAGTTAACATCTGCATGTAAACTGAAGACTGCCTGCTACTCTAAATGGAAAAAGTGCTCTGGACAAGTGGAATTTCAGAATGCTCTCATCTTAAGCTCCCTCACATCGGCCACAAACACCATCACACATGAAGATGGCATGAATGAGTAATATGAAGAAGCAGCAAGGTACCTACATTCCTCACTTGGTACTGGCACAGCTGATTATGCACCTATATGTAGACTTCCAAAAACTCCTCTACATTTATGTTTAGGCCAACATCTGCTTTCCAAAATAAAAACATATGTTTGTGATACGTGTGTAAGCTGTATTCTCTCTAAACATGCTGCTAGAGTCTTTATTTCTTTGCAGTAAAAGTCCTTTATTCACCTCCATCAGCAGCCTGAGAGCTATGTTTATGTGACTCCAAATTTGTGTCATTGCTCCTCCACAATAATCTCTGACAGCACCAGACAGACAATGACTCAGCTTTATTTTATTTCATGTTCACGTTCCTTTAGCATCAGACTCTACAGCTTACAAACAGCAATAACAATACAACAATACATTAACGGACGAGTATGAAATAAATCCAGACTAGATGGCGCATCATTTAGCATACATTTAGTCATTTAGCAGACGCTTTTATTAAAAGTGCCTTACAAATGAGAGAACAACAATTAACATCAGAATCAGTTTTATTTGCCAAGTATGTTACACACACAAGGAATTTTGTTCCGGCATGATGGTGTCTCTCCTGTAAAATGACAACTTACTGTATTTACAATTTATACAGTTATATTTACAAATAACAAATTTGCTGTACATATGATACATATACTATAGTATAAAATATATATGGTAAAGTGCATTTTTAATGTAGTGATTATAAGCTGTTTATAAGTATGATGGCGCGAGGAAAGAAACTGTTTGAGTGTCTGGTTGTTTTGGTGTACAGTGATCTGTATTGTCTGGCGGAGGGGAGAAGCTGAAATAGATTGTGTCCAGGGTGTGAGGGGTCCATGATGATTTTCTTTTGACTGTGTACTGGTTTTTGAGGTATACAAGTCCTGCAGGGTGGGCAGAATAGCACCAATGATTTTTTCAGCAGTTCTAATTGTTCTCTGCAATCTGCACCTGTCTTGTTGTGTTGCAGCTCCAAACCAGACGGTAATAGAAGTGCACAAGACAGGTTCAATTATCGCAGAGTAAAACTGCCTCAAAAGATCTTGTTTTTACATTGTAGGGTTTGACCATATTTTCTACAATTTCACTAAAAACGTGTGTGTCATATTTATTTCTGTGCGAGTGACTGAGGTTACTGAAATGTCTCTGTTTCTTAAAGCTTCTTTTTTTCCTCTGTGCAAAGTCCAGTGCATGTCAGTACATTGCTAAGTAATTTAATCTTATATTTTCCTTGTGGTGTATGCTTTCATAAAAATGTGAGAGCATAATTAATGTTCATGGTCTTGGAGACGAGCCATGCTTCCTGCCAGACCATTCCCCATCTGTAGTCTTTGCTCTGGTCCGAACTTATAATTATGTGACTTATAGAAAAAATAGAAAATATTAAAAAAATATTTGTACAGGATTAACAGTTGAGTAATCAATCTCTTGCCTTTTTGGCTTGATGAGTCAACTTACCTAGTACTTATTTTCAAGTTTAGTTAGACTAAAGTAAAAGGTTTTATTTATAACTTTTATGAGCCAGATTCACTTTTGTGATGTTAGTCACATCACAAAATGCCACAGCACAGGATCAACATGAGAATCCAATTTTATTTAAATAAGGATTAATTATTTAATCATTTGGAATTTTGCTCAGTTTCTCCTAATTGGTCTCTTAATTTCCTTCAACATTCGTGAAGGCTCGGGAGCGGGTGTACACTGTGTGAGATGGTACCAAATCTCCCTTTTTCACCTTTTAATTTTTGATTACTGGTCCAAAAACCTCATCAGGCCCTGAATATCTAGGATTTATCCACTTTTCGCGTGTACCTCAATCCTCACCCAGCTCCCTGACATGATGGGGCTCTATTCAGTCAAATCAGTCACCTCTTCTGCTGCTTTTACCTGTGAGGGGAGACTATTAAAAAGTTTATAAGTGCTGTCATATATTTAGTTTCTTCCACTTTACATATGCCTAAAGTTTATATCAACTGTCTTCTGTCCCTCTGAGGTCCAGGCATCCTGCTATATGTAAGAAGTTCCTGTGGAATTCAATGAGTTTGCTTAGATTTTGCTAATTTCCTAAAATTTAATGACTCATGTGTTTGTGTGTTTGTAAGTTACATAGGTTTTTGGCTATTCTTAATAGCTCATTGTTCTCATTGCCCCTTTTTCTGTTCTATATGTGTAATGGTGCTGTGTCACCGCTAATTAGCAGCAGTGTCACCTGGTCCATGCTCGTTAATCGCGGGCAATTCGGATCAGGTGTTATAGCGTCAATTTAAAGCAGCGCTCTACTCTGATTCGGGGCACACTGTACTCCTATTCATGCCACCTATTAGCATCTTTGATGGCATACATAGATAATTCATTGCCAGTTTATATAAAGCAGATAATGAAGACTTTGCGTTTTCCAATATTCTAATGGATCCTGTGATCTTGGTGTGTTTGCCTCGGATATGTACCTTTGTACCACTCTTTGACCCACAGTGAAGATTGACAGTGAAAACGAGAACTGAATATTCATTTACCTTATTCTCAGTGATGAGAATAACGTCATATAAATAGAAAATGCTGTAGAGGGAAATCATTTGCCACCGAAATGGGTTTCCATCTGATACATGGTATGTTCCATGTAGGTGCGCCGCACACCTCCCATCCATTCATTATCTTCTGCTTTATTTTCTACTAGGATCGCGGTGGGGTTCCAAATGCCCATCCAGGGGAGAACGTTTCAGGCGCTGGGCAGATACACCCAGGACAGGGCGCCAATCCATCCCTGGGCACACACTCACTCACTCACACAAACACATTCTATATGGAGCAATTTTTATAAATCAATTGACCTTGATACATGTTTTGGACTGTGGGAGGAAACCCACACGGACATGGGGAGAACATGGAAACTCCACCCAGATTGGGATTCGAACCAGGAATCCTTAGCGCTGAGAGGCGAATGTGCTAACCACTAAGCCACTGGCACCCACACCTCTGCATTTAAATGTGCATATAGACTTTAGTGTGGACGGGTAGGTGGAGGAGAGAGAAGCGATTGAGCGCATCAGACAATATTTTAGAAAACTTACCTGAACTTTGAAATAAGTCAGAGCTGTGAGTACAGCCAGTGCCGAGAGTTGGACTCTGCGGGGCTAATACAATCCCCTTCTATTTGAAAAGAAATTTTCATGGTAAAATTGACAATTTTTCTGTGGATCATGAAATTTATTTTTTATTTATTTTTTTGCTGTCCTTTTGTGATGGAATGTTTTTTTTTTGGGACTTCAATAAACACCACTAGCACTTTTGCACCTGATTCATAATCATGGGTTATCCTTGTTCTTTTCCTTGTTCTCTATGACTACGCTTTTTAACATCTGCCTTGAGATCAAAACATACTAGTTAAAGCATCTGGATCACAGTATTCATTCCAAGACAATTTAAACAAACTTTCTTTTCTAGCTTCTTTGCATCAGTGAATTCTCAACCCTTAACACCAACACTACATTCAGCACATTCTGCTCCACCTTTACTATCTGTCTGGACCAGGTCTGTCCAATATCCATTAGGAAGTCAGACAGCTCTCCCTTTACTCCGTGGCTCACAGAGGTGCTTCAGAAACAACAAGGTATTTGTGATTCTTATTTCATTTCCAAAGTATTCTTTAAGTGGGCACTTCTCCTCTTGTAATAACCATGTGTAAACAGCTGCAAATGTATTTTGACTACCCTGATGTAAACGGCACGCCTGATGTAAACTGTTCCAATTAATTCTAAAAAGCATTTTATTTTTAATGCCATGTTAAAATGCCCTTGTAAAAGAAATAAAACTCAATGGATCTCCATCAAACTCTGGGATTTTTTTTTTACTGGAAGCTGTGACAAGCTTCGAGGTTGCAACAGAACTTTAATTTAATGCTGCTTCACTTAAGCCTGAAAAAAAGTTTTTGCCGGTGCTGGCTGTTCCTTCTTCAAGTTCAAGTTCTAGTTATTTATTTATATAGCGCTTTTTACAACAGTACATTTTCACGAAGCAGCTTTACAGAATGAAAAGCCTTTAAACCCCCAAAGAGCAAGTCGAAGCGACAGTGGCAAGAAAAAACTCCCTTTTATGTTGTTATTCAAGAAAGAAACCTTGGGAGGACCAAGACTCAGTGGGGGACTCATCCTCCTTCAGCGGCCAGGCAGCAACAACAATGCTCTTCAGCTGTTTTTAATATTTTTAAGTTTTCACTTTTGCTTGTAAATTGAATTTGCCCTCAGCCTGTCCTCTCCTAATGCTCTATGTGTAAGTATATACTGTTACATATAAATGTGTAAATGATCTATTTCACCAGTTGTAGAGTGGCTGCATGTTTGTTTGCTCATGCATTTTTTGCATGTGTTTGGGAGAGTTATGGAGTGTAGAACTCTGTCCTTTGTTACTATTTATTTTTCAATGGTATTTAGTTGTGTGTGTGTTTACTATCTGTCTATTCTGATCATTTAGCAGAATTTCAGAGGGGTGTGTATATGACTGCAATCGTTTTTATTGTAATGGTGTTTAATCCCTGCTCAATGTGTTTGGCACCACCTGTAAGTCGGACAAGACAGCGTCGTTAAAGGCGTTTCCCCGCATGCTCAGAGGACTTGTTCTTAGAGCTGTGCGATACCAAGGATTTTGGTATCGATCCGATACCAAGTAAATACAGGGCCAATATCGCGATATTCGATACCGATACGATACTTTTTAATATTTAAGCTTCATTGATCCAAAAGACCTAGTATAGAATTTCGCCAAACATTGTAGGTGACAACAAAATAATGTATCCCAATCAACATCTTTGTTTAGAAAGAATGGAACAGTAATAAAACAAAGTTTGCTTTAACATAAAGAAAATATATATTTTTGAGGTACAAAAGGAGAAACGACAATACAAATATAAAGTAAAAATGCTCCCCTCACTAGACAGTTTTTTCTTTCTGTTTCTTTTTTTCAAATAGAATTGTTCTTAGGCAAAACAATAAAAAAAGGAATTTTCTTCCTTTCAGTGCAATTCTGTTTTTTCTTAAATAAACAACAATAATAATAATTCATTCATTCATTATCTTCCGCTTATCCTCTACTAGGGTCGCGGTGGGGTTCCCCATGCCCATCCAGGGGAGAACATCCCGGGCTCCGGGCAGATAGACCCAGGACAGGGCGCCAATCCATCGCCGGGCACACACTCACCCACACAGACACACTCTAAACTGGGCAATTTTGAGAATTCAATTAACTTGATCCATGTTTTTGGACTGTGGGAGGAAACCGGAGAACCCGGAGGAAACCCACGCAGACACGGGGAGAACATGGAAACTCCACCCAGATGGGGATTCGAACCGGGAATCCCTAGCGCTGAGAGGCGAACGTGCTAACCACTAAGCCACCGTGCCGCCAATAATAATAATAATAATAATAATAATTATTATTATTATATCTTTCAATCTTTAAGTTATTTTGTTTACATTGTGTGCACTTGCCTGTTGCTTTAATTCTATAAAATTCCTTGTTGTGGGATAATTAAAGCTTTATCAAATGTTATTTTCTCTTAGATAACTTTGTAATAGAATAAATGTACTTAATTAAATGTCTTAATTATATATATATATATATATATATATATATATATATATATATATATATATATATATATATATAATACGTTTGTTGTGTTTCCTGTTTACCTAATACACTTTTTGCAAACTGAACAGGTTGCTGATGTTGCATTTTCGGCTGTAAAATACAGACAAACAGCGCTTCTCTTTCAGACATCTTTTTTTATCTCCCACTCCGAGTCTCTCCGTACTGTGACGTGTTGACTTGGGCGGGTCAGGCTGAGCCAAGTGGCCGCTGTGTCACGTGACTGTGCCACAGTGATATTAGCGTTACAGACTCAGAGAATATACTTTAATAAATCGGCGCGCGCGCAACAAACTTGAGTATCGATCTTTTTACGCAAGTATTGTTCAATACCAATACCAGGGTTGGTATCGATATTATCGATCTTTGTATCGATCCGCACGGCTTTACTTGTTCTAAGTCCTTTTAAGTTGCAGAGAGAAGAACGTATGTGATTTATACAGCGCTTTCTAAACTCTTGACAGGTACGTTTAATATGTTGTACGATGGTAATTGTTCTCTCATTTGTAAGTCACTTTTGATAAAAGCCTCTGCTAAATGTAAATGTAACTGATACGCCATGCGGCCTGGTCTTATTGCGTGCTCGTCACGTTATTTCTTCCCGTTTTAAGTTGTAGTGATGACACAAAAGCGCTCATGCTGCTGATGGAAGTGAAAAATTACCTTTACTGCAAATAAATATCGACTCCAGCAGCATGTTTGGAGAGGATACAGCTTTAATCAAGTATTAAAAGTAATAAAGATGAGATAACGAAAACTCGCACATACACTTTCCAGAGTTTCCCTGTTCTGTTGATCCAGGGGTTCTCACTGTCAAAAAGTAAATTTATTAATGATCTGTCAGCTGCCATAGTTACTAACAGGACGTTGTTACCTTTTTGATTCCTCTGCGTAGTTTTTATAACAGCAGTCTATTAGAGACTTCAGCTGGAAAGCATGTAAATAATAAAGAAAAAGGGAAGTGCAGTTTCACTTTTGTTTTCAAGATGGCGTCGCGATCACAAGCGAGGCTCGGCGTCTTTGCAGTTTTAGGAATATAATCTGACTTATTTACTTAACTATCTCCTGTTTATTTGCTCGATTCACTCGTGCGAACTACAGCTACGACAGATAGACACTTTTGCAATATTTTAAATTAACATTCGCTACACAAACATCGGATTTACGCATCAGATTTACTGCGCATGCGCTTAAAACATTTTTCGCCTCTTGAATTTTTGCGCATGCACATAAATCTTTTTTAATTTTTTAATTTTTCCTTTTCCGCCTATAAAATGCTGCTGTTCGAAAATGTGCTCTGTTTGACATTGTACTTGTGCTCTGCTCGACGTAGTTCTGCTCGTGTTTCGACTTTGCGCTCATTAAGGTACCATTCATTCATTATCTCCTTTATCCTTTATCCTCTAGTAGGGTCGCGGTGGGGTTCCCCATGCCCATCCAGGGGAGAACGTCTCGGGCGCTGGGCAGATACACCCAGGACAGGGCACCAATCCATCGCTGGGCACACACTCACTCACACACACACACTCTATATGGGGCAATTTGGAGAATTCAGTTGACTTGATCCATGTTTTTGGACTGTGGGAGGAAACCGGAGAACCTGGAGTAAACCCACGCGGACACAGGGAGAACATGGAAACTCCACCCAGATGGGGATTTGAACCGGGAATCCCTAGCGCTGAGAGGCGAACGTGCTAACCACTAAGCCACCGTGCCGCTCTCATTAAGGTACCATCGCAGCGTCAAAAGCCTCCAGGTTTCAGCTCAGAGGTAATCTAACTTTGATTTGTTATGTGGTGGTGTTTTTACAATCCTACAATTTGTAAAAATAGTTAGGAGTGTAATACAGCGGGTAGGATTATTTTATAGCTCCAATTAAGTCATGTTAAGAGACTGTTACCTTTAATTCAGCAGGTAGGATGATTTTATAGCTTTAATTACATCATGTTCGGAGACTGTTACCTTTAATACAGCAGGTAGGATGATTTTATAGCTTCAGTTACGTCATGTTAAGAGACCGTTACCTTTAATGCAGCAGGTAGGATGATTATATTGATTATGATTATAGGTTGAAGTAATTTATAAATAAGTAAGGATTCAAAACTTTAATATTCCACATTTAATTTATTTAGCATTCAAAAAGCCTTTAAACCCCCAAAGAGCAAGCCTAATCACAGAAGCAAGTAAAAACTCCCTGTTATTTTAAGGAAGAAACCTTGGGAGGACCAAGGCTAATATTTATTCAACCTGAAAAGGGGATTTAACATAATATTTTTTCAACCTGAAAAGGGGATTTAACCACAAATATGCGCTATGCTACCGTACGTAGGAAATTTTCAGAACACCGGACTGTTTTCTAATTCTCGCTGGAGATTTTAATCACACAAAGCTCAAAACAGTTTTCCCAAAACTCCATCAACATGTTAACTTGTTAGCTGCTTGTTTAAAGACTGAACTGGGGAGGGCCGCTTTATTAGCCCAAGCATCTGCTCTTAAGCAAAGGCAAGAGTTGGAATCTCAGGAAGCCAAAGCTAAATGGGAAGCAGACGCTATTTTAGCCAGCTTAAAGATCTAAAGGGAGAAATTGGAAATACAGACTGCTTGAGCGGCATCGAACGCTAAATGTAAAGTGCTCAACGATTTTGAGAGACTCCAGGTCGCATCTAGAACTCGAAGTTCTGTTGGAATGGACTCTTGCATTAAGACAGGAAAGCACCCGGAGTCACATGCTCGTGTCCTCCGCAGTTAAGGGATGCGAAAGTGCACATAGTGGTCACAATACGTCCACTCAATCAGAGCACGAAACTGCCCAAGCCATTACGGAGATCTTGGTAAAACAGCAAAAACTCACTGCTGTACCACCACAAAATATCCCTGTATTTAAGGGAGATCCAATGGAATATAGGTCGTTCATCAGAGTGTTTGAGCACTGCATCGAGGATAAGACTGCCTGCAGTAGAGATCGGTTGTACTATATGGAGCAGTACACAAGCGATCAACCCAAAGAGCTCACACGTAGTTGCCTTCACATGGAACCGGAACAGGGCTATCGTGAAGCAAAGAAGCTTCTACAAGAACATTTTGATAATGAATATATAATATCCAGAGCTTACATTTAAAAGGCACTTAACTTTCCTGCTATTAAGTCAGATGATGGAGCAGCGCTTCATGCATATGGCCTCTATCTCACGGGGTGTCGCAAAGTCATGGCAGAGGTGGCATATATGGAAGAGCTGGGTGATATTGATAGAGCTCAAGAAGTTTAGAATGACTGTGCATTTGTTCGGTGCAACTTCATCGCCTAGCTGCGCCAACTATGCCCTTCAAAGGTGTGCTAAAGATAATTCGGATCGGTTTGGAGCTTTGGCAATTGATACTGTGTTTTACAATTTATTACGTCGATGACTTTATATGTCGATGACTGTTTAAAGTCAGTCAGCTCAGAAGACCAAGCTGTGAGTTTATACCAGGATCTGAAAGGCCTTCTGGAAACAGCCGAATTCCAGCTGTGGAAGTGGATTAGCAGCAGCAGGATTGTGCTATCTGCTATTGCAGCTAAAGGAAGAGCCACAGAGTTCAAAGAGTTTGATCTGGACTTGGATACACTTTCAGCCGAACAAGCGTTGGGAATCCACTGGTGTACCCAGTCTGATAACTTTAAGTTCAAGTTGTGCTTAAAGGACAAACCACCAACCAGAAGGAATATTCAGTCAGTCATCAGTTCTATTTATGACTCATTCTCGCTCCCATGGTGCTGCCAGCAAAGACAATTCTGCAGGAACTCTGTAGATTGAAATTAGGTTGGGATGAGTTAATTCCAAAATGTCTAGTACAGCGGTGGTACGAATGGATGAAAGACCTTCCTCTTTTAAAAGAGAATGAGGTGGCTCGTCACTTCAAGCCTGCAGGCTTTGGCAAGGCAACTTTCAACCAGCTGCATCATTTTGTGGATGCTAGCGACATAGGATATGGAACCGTGAGCTGCTGCAAAAGAACCAAAATAAAGGAGTGCATTGCAGTCATTGCAAAAGCCAGAGTAGCCCCTCTCAAACCAATCACCGTCCCACGAATGGAGTTGGTAGCAGCTACCATGGCGGCATGTATGGACAGAACATTGAGATCGGAGCTTCAGCTCGAAGAATCAGTGTTTTGGTCAGACAGCACCACTGTGCTCAAGTACATAGCAAACAGAACCAGCAGATTTCGTACTTTCATCGCAAATTGCATGGAGATTATTTTGAAACTGTCCGAAGCGAGACATTGGAAGTACATCAATACATCCAAAAACCCAACAGACCATGTATCAAGAGGGCTCGAAGTAAATGCTTTCATGAAAAATGAGACATGGATTCAGGGGCATCGTTAAGAGGTACGGTGTCATCTTCACTTGTTTGTTCATAAGGGTGGTTGAAACACCTTGAAATGGCAACATCACTGGACACAGACTCCTTTAACAACGCCCTTCGTCGCTTCTTTGCTAGACATTCGACAAACTTGGACTCATTTGGCTTCATATGTTATTTGTTTGGTAATCGTATTTAGTTAAAATTACAATTAGGGACCGGTATGCAGGAGTTAAAATAGAAAAGGTCCATTTTTCAGTTTTTTCATAATTACACATAATTAGTTATATTGTATAGATATGTTCATCTAGTGTTTCATACGTTGTATTACAGACGGTTATAATAAGCGCAGATTCCCGTTTCGAATCCTCATCTGGGTGAAGTTTCCATGTTCTCCCCGTGTCCGCGTGGGTTTCCTCCGGGTTCTCCGGTTTCCTCCCACATTCCAAAAACATAGATCAAGTCAATTGAGTTCTCCAAATTGCCCCATATAGAGTATGTTTGAGTGAGTGAGTGTGTGCCCAGCGATGGATTGGCGCCCTGTCCTGGGTCTATCTGCCCAGCGCCCGAGACGTTCTCCCTTGGATGGGCATGGGGAACCCCACCGTGACCCTAATAGAGGATAAAGCAGAAGATAATGAATGAATGAATATACACAGTGCAACCGAAAATTATTCACAGCGCTTCACTTTTTCCACATTTTCTTACGTTACAGCCTTATTTCAAATTGTAATAAATTGATCTCTTTCCTCAAAATTCTACACAAAATACCCCATTATGACCATGTGAAAAAAGTTTTCTTGAGAGTTTTAAAAATTTATTAAAAATAAAAAACATTTACATAAAAAGAAATTACATTTACATAAGTATTCACAGCCTTCGCCATGAAGCTCAAAATTGAGCTCAGGTGCATCCTGTTTCCACTGATCATCCTTGAGATGTTTCTACAGCTTAAATGGAGTCCACCTGTGGTAAGTGGATAGTTGTTTGGACATGATTTGGTAACTGGATAGTTGATTGGACATTCTAATCTTCTTTTCTAATTTGGAGGAACACGTCCACCAGTTCCTGAATCGACTATTACAAAACCGTTTATTCGTCAAGGCTGAAAAATGCATCTTTCATTCTCAGTCCATGCCTTTCCTTGGCTTCATTTTGGAACCTGGCCGGGACAAGTCTGACCCTGAGAAGATCCGCGCTGTTATTGATTGGCCTACACCCTTAGATAGCAAACAGCTCCAAAGATTCTTGGGGTTTGCCAACTTCTACCATCGCTTCATCCGTGGTCAAGTCAAGTTATTTATTTATATAGCACTTTTTACAACAGTACATTGTCACAAAGCAGCTTTACAGAATGAAAAGCCTGTAAACCCCCAAAGAGCAAGCTGAAGTGACAGTGGCAAGAAAAAACTCCCTTTTATGTTTTTATTCAAGGAAGAAACCTTGGGAGGACCAAGACTCAGTGGGGGACTCATCCTCCTTGAGCGGCCAGGCAGCAACAACAATGTAGGACAGCCAATGACAGATATTAAACAAATGGAAAAAATAAAAACTGGAATACTATATGTGAGTCCATTAAGGGTGTCCTGCAGGACCGCCAGTCCAATTGATATTCAGGTTCCATCCAGTATTCGTCAGCAGAGCCATGGATGAAGATCTCCAGCAAGCCGGTCACACCTCAAAAGAAACAGACAAGGAAGGCAGTTAGAGCTGATAATAAAGCACAGCATTTAATTAATAAGTAATTTATTGACACAGTGCAGTATGTGACTCCGGCATCACTGACTAGAGCAGCATAACTAAAAGAGGCAGATACTGCAGGCTCTACATAGTTGAGATGGTGCCCCGGAACAGCATCATTTCAGCGCCACACCCCCCCCCCCCACTAACGATGAGGTGAGTGAAGCGGTGAAACGCCAGCATACACTGATCACAGATTACCCCCCCAACACAGCCAAGCCTGAGATCCACATCTTTATCTACAGGGGATTAATTAAATGCAACATTAAATAAATGTGTTTTTAATTTATTCTTAATTTAGATTAATAGTGATTCAGAATTACGAACAGTAACTGGAAGGCTATTCCAAAGTTGAGGAGCCTTGTGGGAGAACACTCTTCCACAAGCAGTAATTTTATTTATTTTAGGAGCTAAGATTAGACCAGCACCTTGAGATCGGAGCTCACGTGTTGGCTTGTACGATTGAATCAGCTCACTCAGATACTGTGGAGCCTGATTATGTAGAATTTTATGTTATCAATAAAATTTTGTACTCAATACGAAACTTAACTGGTAGCCAGTGCAAGTTTGATAACACAGGACTGATATGATCAAACTTTCTGGTTTTAGTTAAAACTCTAGCTGCAGAATTTTGCACAAGTTGTAATTTCTGTAATGATTTATTAGAACATCCTGTCAGAAGTGAATTACAATAATCTAACCTAGAGGTAATAAAAGCATGAATTAGTTCTTTGCATCTTGGAGGGAGAGGATATTTCGTAGCTTTGAAATTTTACGAAGGTGAAAAAATGCAATTCTAGTAATATTGCTAATGTGCTCTGTAAAGGAGAGATCTGAATCAATAATGACACCGAGATTATTTACAGATGAACTGGGTCTAATTTAAGAGTTATCAAGGTTTAACATAGTGTTAGAAGCTTTGTTAATTTTGTCCTTGTGTCCAACTATCAGAAACTCTGTTTTATCAGAATTTAGCAGTAGGAAGTTTTTTAACATCCATATTTTAATATCTTGGATGCAGTCCTCGAGCTTACTGACTGAACGACCATCATTAGGGTTAGCTGTAACAAATAACTGTGTATCATCTGCATATGAGTGGAAACTGATTCCATGTTTACGAATAATTGATCCCAATGGAAGCATATATAATGCAAATAGGAGTGTAAAACTGACCCTTGTGGGACACCATATTTAACTTTAGCAAGATCAGAACATTGGCTGTTAACACAGGTGAATTGATATCGATTTGTCAGGTAGGATTTAAACCACTGGGGTGCAGATCCTGTAATGCCCATAGTGTTTTCTAATCTATCAACTAAGATGTGATGGTCTATAGTGTCAAAGGCTGCACTAAGATCTAATAATACAAGAAAAGAGATTTGGTTATTATCAGAGGACATTAATAAGTCATTAACGACTTTAATTAAGGCTGTCTCAGTGCTATGATGAGACCTAAAACCTGACTGAAAAACTTCATGGACGTTATTAGCTAGAAGATGGCGATTCAGCTGATTTAACATAATTTTTTCTAGGATTTTAGAGACAAATGGAAGGTGTTTGATATTGGTCTATAGTTGGACAGTATTAAAGGATCTAAATTAGGTTTTTTAAGTAATGGTTTAATGACTGCACAGTTCAGATTTTTGGGGACATAGCCTATTTTAAGTGATGAATTTATAATGTTTATAAAAGGCTCTGTAATATTGGGTAGGAGGTCTTTAAGCAGGTTTGTAGGTATTGGGTCTAACATACAGGATGTTGTCTTTGATTGTGTAATTAATGAGACAAGTTCTTTTTTAGATATGGGGTTAAAGGTATTTAACTCTTGTACTATATTATTTTCTCCACCACTAGATTTTTCAGAAATCATTGAGGGTTGATTACACGATGCATTAGATGATTTAAGTCTTGTGTTTTCAATTTTATCACTAAAAAAATTCATGAAAACATTGCTGCTGAACTGTGAGTAAATCTGAATCTGATTCAGTAGCACTTCGAGTTAATTTGGCAATGGTACTAAAGAGGAATCTTTGGTTGTTTTTGTTGTTCTCTATTAGTTCAGAATAATATTTAGTCTTCGCTGCATTGAGTGCATGTTTGTACTCAGTCATACTGTCCTTCCATGCAACCCTAAATACCTCTAATTTAGTTTGTCTCCATTTACGCTCTATGGTTCTAGTGGTTTGTTTTGATCATTAAACCATGGAACAAGTCTTTTATCTTTAACCCTTTTTAGTTTAAGTGCAGCAACACTGTCTAAAGTTGCAGAAAACACGTGTTTAAGGTATTCTGCTGTGTTCAAGTTCATCGGGTCCTGATGCTGGTTTAATGTTTAATTCAGGTAAATGTTGTAGGAATGACGCAGCAGTAGAGGGAATAATTGTACGCTTCATATCGTATTGCGGTTTAATGACTGGATCAATATCAATTTCTAAATTGTAGGTTATCAAATAGTGATCGGAGATGACCTCACTTAGTGGGACAATAGTTAAATTATTAATGTTAATACCATGTGATAAAACTAAGTCTAATGTATGTTTACAGCGATGTGTTTTACCAACTACATTTTGAGTAATGCCCATGGAATCTAGGATGGAGTCAAAGGCTAATTTAAAAGAATCTAGTGGGTTTTCAAAGTGAACATTGAAGTCACCGACTATTAAGGCCTTGTCTAATGATATTACTATGTTAGAGAGAAATTCACCAAATTCTTAATAAACTCTGTATATGGGCCGGGAGGGCGGTATACGGTTATAAGTTGTATTAGATTGGATTTATTCTTCAATGCAGATGAGCTGCTTATGTTCAGTACAAGAGCTTCGAAAGATTTTGACTCATACTTATTATTAAGTGTCACATTTATGTTTTCTTTATAGATCATAGCCACTCTACCTCCTCGTCCACTAAGACGTGGTTTATGAGCATAAGTATAACCAGGTGGAGAGGCATCATTTAATGCTAGGTATTCATTGGCCCTAATCCAGGTCTCTGTGTGACAAAGGATATTTAGGAAGTTATCAGTTATTATTTCTTGAACTAGAGCTGATTTTGATGAAAGTGACCTAATGTTTAATAACCCAAGTTTTAACTTAAAAGTGTTTCTTACATTACTTGAGGTTGTAATGATATTAATGAGATTTTTTTGGCACACTTTTTGGACTCTTTTTGTTTTTTGCTCACTGCGATACTTGATAACTGTCTTAATGGTATGGAACCTAGTTATTGTGGGTGACGACTCCTGGCAGTTCGCAGGCAGTTGGTTAGGCCATTCTGTCTGCTGCCTGGCCTTGGCTCTGAATTGTCAATTTTTATTCCTATCTGAAGAAAAAGCCCTATTGGCTATGTTATGTGACATGAGCGCACTTCTCACAGGCTGAATTATCAGTAATGATGGAGGAAGACTATCTATACATACTGCACTGAGGGCACGCAACCAGAGGGGAAAGTGCCATTGTAAAGTTTATATATAAATGAAGAAATAAACTTAGCTTTGGGTGGGTAGAGATGTAAGGTTATTTCCCACTGTTACAGCTGATGATGAAACAAAGCAGCGGCAGCAGCTGGTGAAGATCCAACCCTAGTGAATCTGGTTGTATTAGCTTCGGAGGTTGAGTCCTGAAGGTTCTCACAATGCGGTTTGTGAAGATCAGCGTCGAGACCAATAAAATCCGATCCGAACTTAATACAGCAGGTAGGATTATTTTATAGCTTCAGTTACGTCATGTTCGGAGACTGTTACCTTTAATACAGCAGGTAGGATTATTTTATAGCTTCATTTACGTCATGTTCAGAGAATGTTACCTTTAATACAGCAGGTATTATAATATTATAGGTTGAAGTAATTTATAAATAAGTAAGGACTCAAAACTTTAATATTCCACATTTAATTTATTTAGCATTTAAAAAGCCTTTAAACCCCCAAAGAGCAAGCCGAAGCCCAGAAGCAAGTAAAAACTCCCTGTTATTTTAAGGAAGAAACCTTAAGAGGACCAAGGCTCAGTGGGGGACTCATCCTCCTTGAGCGGCCAGGCAGCAGCAACAGTGTAGGACAATAGTGTAGACACTAATATACAGATTTCACAAATTTTGACCTTATTTAACAAATGCAAAACTATATACACAAGTCCATTGAGAGCGTCCTGAAGGACAAACAATCCATTTAACATCCAGGTTCCATCAAGTAATCCTCTTAGCTGCAGTGCTTCGGCAGAGTCATGGATGAAAATCCAGGGTGTATCCACCCAGCGCAATAAATGTCCTCCCCTGGATGAGCACATTAACTATTTTTGAAAACATTTTTTGCAAATGTAATTTGGGTCTTTAGTTTTAAATGACACGCATAGATGCATGAAAATGTGCCCAAAGACAGCACTGATCACATTTCACCTGAAAATAAACAAAATGGAATTTAATACTTTAACTATTTGCATATATGCTCTTAATGTTTTGACTGATTGTTTTTAAATATTTACCATGTCAATCATGCTGTTATCAGCATCACCTTCCAACATGTTGCAGACAGTGCAGTAGTATTGTGCATTCCCTAAAAAATATAACTAGTAAGTTAATAAACCTGTATATTGGACTTTCCGAGGTCAGTTCTATGTAACATTATAAACAGATTTGATCATATTTTCTATTATATGCTGTGAAATTTTAAACCTTCTGGCAGTGTTTTTTTTATTTTATTTTTTTTATAAATAGTGGACAGTCAACAATTTTTACTATGATTTACAAAACTTTTAAAACATTAAGAATATCTAATGAATAGTAGTAAATAGTCGCAGCAGTAAATATATCTAACAATTGTACATTTAGGAACTTATTTCCTTTCTAGATATTTTTCTCCATATTTACAGTTTTTAAAAATTGCACATTTGACTAAAGCCATTTTGTTAACAAGTGGGACTTGTTGTGAAACATTAAGAAAATTTTTGTCCAGAGTGGGCTATATGTGTTAAATATTCTGATGGATTAATTAAATTATATTCATTCATTCATTCATTATCTTCCGCTTATCCTCTATTAGGGTCGCGGTGGGGTTCCCCATGCCCATCCAGGGGAGAACATCTCGGGCGCTGGGCAGATAGACCCAGGACAGGGCGCCAATCCATCGCTGGGCACACACTCACTCACACAGACACACTCTGAACGGGGCAATTTTGAGAACTCAATTAACTTTATCCATGTTTTTGGACTGTGGGAGGAAACCGGAGAACCCGGAGGAAACCCACGCAGACACGGGGAGAACATGGAAACTCCACCCAGATGGGGATTCGAACCGGGAATCCCTAGCGCTGAGAGGCGAACGTGCTAACCACTAAGCCACCGTGCCGCCCTAATTAAATTATATTTGAAATAAAATTTGTATGAAACTCACCTTGACTGTCAAGCAACACACAGGCGATTTCCATCCGTGCAGCCTTTATAGCTGCTTTGGTGGTTAGTTGCCCCGATATCTCCCAGCCGAAGTAAAGCTTTTGTAAACTATATATTTTTATTAAGTTTAAATGCAATAAACTGAAGATATTTACAAAGATAAATTTATCAATAATAAACTAATGATGTACCTTTTGTAACAAAACTCCACAGCTGCTGAAATCATGCTGCAAATTGTGCTGCATTTTGCAGAATTGCCAGTCAGCACTGTGGGCTTTGTGTCCTATTGCCTTCAGAAAATTTCTAAAGAATGTTCATAACATCAAAACAGTGTTCAGTCTGGCTACCTATGTTTTAACACGTTAATATTTTATTAGCAAAAGTACCTCCAGTTTCGTAAAATTTTTCTTTCATAGGAGTCTTTATTTCCTATTGGATCAATCACAATGAGCGTCTTCTGTGACATGTACACAGTCTTCAAAAAATATATCATACCATTTACTTAAATTCTGAATTAGTTAAAAAGTGATGAACTTCAGAGCTGAAAATAAATACTGACCTTTGTCTATGAGAGGAAAAAAAAAAAAAAAAAAAAGTTTAAAATATACGAACCACAAGAATCCAATGGGCTCCCGTATTCACAGGACACAGCCAAGTCTCCTCAACTGGAAACTTCATCTGCAACAAATAGTTTTAAAATGTTTAGTTATAGGCCTAAATCCCTTAAGTTAAAAAACATCTTCATAAATGTATTACCTTCCTGAGACAACTGAATTGTCCCTCAAACAACGAGGAGGCAACAACCGCACTCAGCTGATATAAAGTAATAAATAATTGGAAAATAGCTCTACACTTGTAACTCGCATGCTTGTACTTGCCTTTAGTTCTTTAATAAGTAAATAAATGTATGCATCAATGACCTGTAAGAAAATAAAATGTTAATCAATTTAGTGTACTTAAATGTTAAATTTTGTAAATGTCCAACTCTTACTTCATCAACCAACCACTCATATAAGAGGAGTCATATAATTGATATGGCCCAACAACAGCTTCGACCTGGCCGATGTCGCTTAAAGCCCATAGTTTTAAAAATAAAAAGTATAAAAATGAAATTAATTAAAAAAAAAAAAAAAAATATTCATTCACAGTTGATATCAAACCCAGACCAACAGGCCAAATATTAAGCGAAGATGCCCAACAGGCACCAAGCAAACATAAAATTGAAAGTGGTGGGCAGTATAACCAAATAGATTTAAATGGCAAGATCAAAATTTAACTAAGCATAATAATGAAAACATTATAATTTGGCCACAAAGTATAATTTATCACAAACAGTAAGAAACGAATAGGGCAAGTACAGATATCAGAGCTCTGAAGACATTACATTTTTAAAAAGAGTAGAGAAAAAAAAACATTGGAAACAGATAGAAAAAAAGAAAAAATGTGAAGCAAAAAAGGGCAATGAGTTTTGTACAGACAATAAAATAAGGTTAAGGAAAAGTCGTGACAATCATACTAAAAGAAATTTAAATGGTTATATGGTTTTAATCACTAATTTTGATTCTTTAAGTACAAATAAATGTTACACAGTGTTAATCATTTTTCCTACAAATGAGTTTTCCCTGCTTTTCATGGAGTCTTGTCATAATGATTATGGCAAAATGCATTTTTATGTAGATAATTAACTAATTTTCATAAACTACATATATTTTATCCATTTTTCACTCAATAAAGGTTATTTTGTCCACCACATAAGCCAAAAAAATAAATAAATAAAATAAAAAGGGACGAAAATGGCCAACCGGCCAACGAGACAAACATTAGGCAAACCTCCATGAACTGGTGAGATAGGCCAAACTGGCAACAAATTAACCAACCGGTCGAAATTGGGAAATTTGTGGCTACAGCACCTTTCTCTTGAGTGGGATTTGGGGGGATCGTGACCTCTGCCGTCTTTACCTCTTTATGACACGGCAGCTGGTCATTTGATTTTGGGGCAAAATTTATAACGGTGGCCTCTGCAGGTTGTCTTGTTCCATTTTGCTTCTCCGATATGGCTTTAAATGGTCAATGTTGTACTTAGTTTTAAGTACTAAGCCCATATGGTTCTGCAAGGTTACAGTCTTGCCAGTAATGGAAAAAAATTGTGTAGGGACCAGAAAAATCAGGCTCAATTCTTCCCCCTTTCCTTCCACGCTTCCTCATATTTAGAAGTAGAACTTCATCTCCAGCACTGTAAACTAAGTTTTTGTATTTTTTTGCATTTTTTTTGGAATAAGCAAGTTTTTGTTTTTCCTGGGATTTGGAAATATTTTTACTTGCTTTGGAATTAAGAGCCTCCACTGACTTTTTTTTTTCCAACATGATCTTTATATCTTTTCTCTGGAACAAAAATGTTGCAAATCTGAGGAAAAAAGTTTTAAATAAATCGAAACAAATTTTGCAAACATGAGTTTGTACCACAATTTAATGCATGAATTCACATAATACCAAATTTAAAGTCAATTGTACACTACACATGGTTTATACTGCACAATTATCTCTTTGATATTACAATTAATTTCTAAACTAAGACGAGAACGGGCAGCACGGTGGCTTAGTGGTTAGCACGTTCGCCTCTCAGCACTAGGGATTCCCGGTTCGAATCCTCATCTGGGTGGAGTTTCCATGTTCTCCCCGTGTCTTCGTGGGTTTCCTCCGGGTTCTCCGGTTTCCTCCCACAGTCTAAAAACATGGATAAAGTTAATTGAATTCTCAAAATTGCCCCATATAGTGTGTGTCTGTGTGAGTGAGTGTGTGCCCAGCGATGGATTGGCGCCCTGTCCTGGGTCTATATGCCCAGCGCCCGAGACGTTCTCCCCTGGATGGGCATGGGGAACCCCACCGCGACCCTAATAGAGGATAAGCGGGAGATAATGAATGAATGAATGAAAGATGAGAACGTGCCCAATTTTATTAAAATTTACATAGATATTTGGATTGAACATCAAATGAGAAGGAAAAAAAGAAGAAGAAAAAAAACAGTTGATAAAGGGAAAAAAGTGCATTTAGATCATCTTGGTTGCTGTTTACTTTAGTTTTTCTCTATTCAACAATATCATTATCCTACAATGTGACAAAAAAAAGAATATGCCATAGTCTTAATGAATTTACACTCACCGGAACATCAACACGAACCTCGGAAGGGAACACTGCTTCTCTTCCATACATCAACATAAATGGGGTGTGTTTTGTAGTTGTATGGATCTTGGACCGCAATGAAAACAACGTGGCCTCAAGATACACATCCCAGTCATTCTGTCTGTCGTTCACCATCTTTTTCAGGGCTCTAAGAAGGAAAGGAGTAATGTGTTAAATCAATATTTTAAGAAATCATAAACTACACTTACACTCTTGCATTAGTTGAATAGAATAAAAACTTGCAATGCTGATACAGCTACTTTTAAACGTTTGCAATTATACATAGAAAAGTACAAAAAATACCACCCAGTACCTCCATGGGTCAAACAAGTTTTAATAAAGACAAATTAAAATGTATTATTATATACATAATTTAAGGCATTTAAAGATGCACATGAGAAAAATTAAACAAATAAACATGCCAAAAATGACTGGGAAAAAGATCTTAGTTATTCATACAAGGTAAATCTTTTTGAAAACTAGGCACAATTACATAAAATCATAAGGTATAACTGGTATAATGAGAAATATTTGTTAAAACTAGTCAAAAAAAATTATAAAATAAAAATTTTACCTTTTAATATTGTCGTTGTTTTTTTCATCCAGTCCATTTGTTTGCAAATGGTATGCTGCCGTGACACTTCTCTCAATGTGTAAAAGTTCACACAGCTTGAGGTTGAACTTGGAAATAGAACAATGATCAATTAATACCAACTGGTTCACAAATCTCACATGTAATATGGCATTTTTTTGACTAACTAAAATAATTGTGGGGCAGTTACTTCATTAACAAATTCTCGTCCCTGATTGGATAGGATTCGTTGAGGACAGCCATGGCGATGAATGATGGAACAGAGATGCCTTCCAACCTCAGCTGCAGATTTCGATTTTAAAGGAAATGCCTCCACCCACTTTGAGAAGTAATCAGTCACTGTCAGTATGTAAAGGAAGCCATCTGCGTTTTTTGGGAATGGGTCAGTTAGGTCTATCCCAATCAGCTCCCATACAGCGGACACCTACGAAATAAAAACAATAAAAGCAATAATGTGCTTTCTTCTATTAATTTTAAAAAGATTAGTCCACAACTGAAAACCTGCAAAATATACCTTAATGCACTGCAGTGGTTGTACTACGGTGAAGGGTTTCCCTACTTTCTGGCATTGGTCACGTTCCAATATCTTTAAAAATATAATAATGTTATTTTTTATGTAATAATGTTATTTTTAATACAGCTTGCATCTACTATAAAACACGCAAAAAAAACCTACCCAATTTTTAATGTCAACTGACATTCCAAACTAGTAAAATCTGGATGATATGGCAGTTGTGGTTTTCATCACTCCAGAGTGGCCACCAATTGGAGAGGAACTCTCCAAAGAGCACCTTTGCTTCCGCTTTCGTTTTAATAACCCTTCTGTTAAGGTTGAAGAGTTTTCCATCTAAATAAATAAAAATTAAAAAATACCACACAATTACATAAAAAAACACTGGATGGTGCATTTGGCTATTAATCCTAGCCTGAATTCACCAACTAAACTGTAGCTACTGTTTTTTTATTCTAGTAAGCACAGCATTAAAGGTAAAAGTCTCTGAACATGACGTAACTGAAGCTATAAAATCATCCTACCTGCTGTATTAAAGGTAACGGTCTCTTGACATGACGTAACTGAAGCTATAAAAACATCCCACCCGCTGTATTAAAGGTAACAGTCTCCTAACATGACTTAATTAGAGCTATAAAATAATCCTACCTGCTGTATTCCACTTTTAACGATTTTCACAAATTGTAGGATTGTAAAAACACCACCACATAACAAATCAAAGTTAGATTACCTCTGAGCTGAAACCTGGAGGAGTATCGGCGAAGGTTTTGACGCTGCGATTTGTCATACTCAGGTGGGTATGACCCTCCAGACAAATAGGAATTTATCATATCCCATTTCTGTTCCATGGTACCTTAAAAGGTTAAACACGAGCGCAAATTCGAGCTGAAATGAACGCAAAGTCCAAACACGAGCAGAACTATGTCGAGCAGAGCACAAGTACAATGTCGAACTGAGCACAATTTCGAACAGCAGCATTTTATAGGCGGAGAAGGAAAAATTAAGAAATGTAAAAAAGATTTATGCGCATGCGCAAAAATTTAAAAATTGCAAAAAATGTTTTAAGCGCATGCGCAGTAAATGTTGGTAGGATGTTTCATTGGGTAGGATAAATTTTCAGAACAACGGCATTCCCATACCCTCAAAGGGTCACGTCCCCCTCGCGCTCACAAAGTGCCACGTCGTCGCCGCATCCTCAAGGGGTCACGTCGCCCTCACACGCTCAAAGGGCCACGGCGTCACCGCGCTCACAAGGGGTTGCGTTGCCCCCGCATCCTCAAGGGGTCACGTCACCCTCGCGCTCACAAGGAGTCGCGTCGCCCCCGCATCCTCAAGGGGTCACGACGCCCTCGTGCTCAGAAGGGGTCACGGTGCCGCCGAGCTCACAATGAGTCGCCTCCGCAGCCGTAAAAGGTCACGACGCCCCCGCATCCTCAATCCCCTTTTGTTTTTCTTTTCTTTTCCCCGGGTGCCATTGCCCCCAGGTAGTTTTAGGGGGCGATATGTCAGGTTGGGAGTGCTAGGCCACTCCCCCCTGTCTTTTTAGTTTCGTTTTTTTGACATTTAGGGTTCCCGTAGGTAGGGCCCATCCCCTTGAGCTGGGATTGGGTCCAACCTAATCACATGTGGCCTGCTGACTACACTTAAAGCGCACATGCGCCCGGAGTCAGCAGGCCAGCATTGTATGCATGTGCATATATATATATATATATATATATATATATATATATATATATATAATGTATGTATATATAAATGTCACGTCGTGTGTTTGGTTTGTTTGTTTTGATTAAGTGTTTGCTCCCAGCTCCCGCTGTTTTCAGCAATAAATTCCTCTTTGTTTGCTTACCTGGTCGCCTGGCTCGCTTCTTGGAACCACACCGCACCGCGCTGCGCCGCCTTCGAACGGACAGCGCCGCCCGATCGTAACAATGATCATATGCATACCAAACATGACATAGTGCAAACCATATTCATTCAATAAAACACAAATTTCATTATTTCTACAATAGACAGACTAGGATAGGGGCAGGTGCTATAATTGTAATTTTGTAATTTTAGTTTTGGGTTTGGGTTCCTTTCATTAATTTCTCTGATTTCACATTGTCCCATGTCCAATTAATTTACTTTGAAAAATTATGTAAAGAGGTTGATATAAGCCTCATAAACATCTAGGTATCTGTAAAATTGTTTATTCATTCATTCATTATCTTCCGTTTTATCTTCTATTAGGGTCGCAGTGGGGTTCCCCATGCCCATCCAGGGGAGAACGTCTCGATCGCTGGGCAGATAGACCCAGGACAGGGCGCCAATCCATCGCTGGGCACACACTCACTCACTCAGACACACTCTATATGGGGCAATTTTGAGAATTCAATTGACTTGATCCATGTTTTTGGACTGTGGGAGGAAACCGGTGAACCCGGAGTAAGACACGCAGACACGGGGAGAACATGGAAACTCCACCCAGATTGGGATTCGAACCGGGAATCCCTAGTGCTGAGAGGAGAACGTGCTAACCACTAAGCCACCGTGCTGTAAAATTGTTATATTTTCATATTTTTGTTTCTGGATCTTTCCTTTTACTGATAGCAAAATCCACCAAAATAAATACTTCCCTTAATAAAGGAATATGACGCAAAATTTATGGAAATCTGGACTTTATGGAAATATCTTCATTATAAACTTTAAACCTGAATTTCACCTGTTCAGACTAAATAACTAATTCACTCATTTAATAAAAAAAATCACTTTATTATTTAATATGTACATTAATGTTCAAAATTATTTCAATGGCTTGGATAAACATACAGAATAATTTAAAAGCAGTACAAGCAGTAAATGATTCATAATGAAAAACATGAGGAAACGGATTTCCGAAACATCCAGAATTTTCTATAACTTCAGTAACTAAAAGCTCTACAAGGACATGATGAGATGAAAGTTTCCTATTACATTTATTCTTACTTTTACAATAAAATGATTAGAGATTAGAGTGTTTATAAAAAATGATATTACTTTTATTTAAAAATCAGAATCACTAAGATAGACTTCTTAAGTCAATGTAACTTACTCTCATGACAGACAAATGGACGCTTTAAACCACAACTTGAATCACCCCAGACAAATTGCCCTCCCATAAAAGAACAATTTTCATTTCCATTATTATTATCAGCTTCGCTTGATGCCCAGTATCTGAAGGAGGAACTACTCTGATCTGGCCAGGTCCAGGAATCATAGTACAGACCGATCCAGACATATTGGTAACATTTACTTAGATTGTGGATCTGCACGTTCTCTGTTTGGTTCCTCACACTGAACAGATCAGTATGTCTCTCTCTGCAGTATCTCTGAGCATCATACCAGGTTTTATTCTCATTAATCAGTATATATCTGTCGGTGTCTGTGTTCTTTTCTGAAATATAAAAATACATTTTATAATTAATAAGTATTTTGTATATTTAATATATTTATTATTATTAAAAATGGAAAATAATTATACAGGAGATTCAGTCAAAGGTCGTTATTATTATTTATTTAAAGAGAGATTCTTACCTTCATAACACACAAAGGGCTGTAGAGTTTTACAACTAATAAGTTCAAGTTCAAGTTATTTATTTGACCCTGAGAAGATCCGCGCTGTTATTGATTGGCCTACACCCTTAGATAGCAAACAGCTCCAAAGATTCTTGGGGTTTGTCAACTTCTACCATCGCTTCATCCGTGGTCAAGTCAAGTTATTTATTTATATAGCACTTTTTACAACAGTACATCGTCACAAAGCAGCTTTACAGAATAAAAAGCCTTTAAACCCCCAAAGAGCAATCCGAAGCGACAGTGGCAAGAAAAAACTCCCTTTTATGTTGTTTTTCAAGGAAGAAACCTTGGGAGGACCAAGACTCAGTGGGGGACTCATCCTCCTTGAGCGGCCAGGCAGCAACAACAATGTAGGACAGCCATGTAGAGACATTTAACAAATGGAAAAACTAAAAACTGGAAAACTATATGTGAGTCCATTAAGGATGTCCTGCAGGACCGCCAGTCCAATATCGTTCCACCTGCCATCACCTGTATACATGTTAACACAGGCCTCACCACCCTTAAAGCGATCTGGTTGTCCTGGATACCAGTTTCCGTACATGTGTTCCCCACTGTAGTATGTGTTATTTACCAGAGACCACCGCTATTCCTTTATTCCTGCTTTATGTAGTCCAATCCAAGGCTTTTTACAAATATAATCCTTCAATATGTTTTTCAGTATGTTCATCTCTTCCATGTTATTAATTGTTGCCAGATCTGTAAATTTCTCTCTGCAGTATCTCTGAGCTTCAGTCCAGTTTTTATCCTCATTTAAAAAATGATAACGTTGAGGACCATATGAATCAGTACCACACAGAACTGTAACATCAGAAACATTATCACATCATGCTGTAATGCAGTAAAGATGAAAGTATAGATTTATATGTCTTAATACTTACATTACACACATTGAAGGTTTGTAAGAATATACTAGGAAATAAAAGAAATAAATTAAAATAAATATTTAACTAAGTTATTAAAACTAAACCATCACACATTCAACCACATAAACACATCACACTCACGCAAATGCTTACACATAGACATGTTTGTTTTAATGTAGTGTGGGGACTTTATATTCAATCTTATTCATAAAATATACATTTAGTCATTTAGCAGACATTTTTATCCAAAGCGACTTACAAATGAGAACGACACAAGTCAGAAGTTAAGGACGAACCCAGCTACAGTACACTGCAGAATTTTCAAACCTGATAATTATGCTATCCTGCACCCCCCACCTTTTATTTATTTTCTTTACATCAGGTGTTTGTGAAAGAGATGTGTTTTCAGTTGTTTCTTAAAGATGCCAAGTGACCCTGCCTTACTGACAGAATTGGGAAGATCGTTCCACCATTTTGCAGTGGCGAACACAACGAAGTGAGAATTAGCACCACGGTGAGGTGGAATCACCAGGCGAACGTAGTAAACAAGTTGGAGTGTATTTTGAATTTTTTTTTAAATATTACTACCATTAAATTAACCATAACTATATCCTCATCCAACATTAAGGACCTTTGAAGTGTCACGGAATGGGGAGATAACTAAATCTCACCAACTACTCAATGTATTTTACTTAGGGCTTTGTACTTGGTTCCCTCTTCTCTTCATTATACATGACATCACTGGCAGTTAAGGCACATGGTTTTTCTTACATTTGCTATGCTGATGTAAAAAAAAAAAAAAATAAATAAAATAAAAAAGGTGGGGGTGTAGAATAGGATAATGATCATGTTTGAAAATTCTACAGTTCCTTAATAACTAATTAGTGGTCTTATTTGTTGTAAGTTGGTTTTGAAAAAAAGAGACTGCTAAAAAACAAAATGTAAATGTAACACAATCAAATGACATGAAATCTCATTAAAAATTGTGTGGTCCTCACAATTTTTTGAGACCCAACATGTGAGCGTGCAAACAGGTTTTGGCTACATTGTTTTGTCAGATGTGATGTGTAGGAATTAAATTGACTGGGGAGAGAAAAGATAATCCAGACAGTTTATTTACAATCCTCACAGCAAAACCTTAAAGCACATGCAGACAACCAGAGCATAAAAACTAAGAATAACCAAAAGCTTGCACAGCATGACAAGAGTCAAAACTAAACCAAATGGCATAGTTGGCAAAAAAGTAAATTGCCAACAAATGGAAACCAAATCAGACTGAGAATCAGACCTGACAGTACCGCCTCCCTTGAAAGGGAAAGTAGAGATAAGGTAGAGAAGGCAGAAGAACATGAAGGCCTACCACGAAGTCAGAGCATCTAAAAGACTCCTCAAAATTAGGTGTACAAGCTGGTAATAGAACTGAATAGGGCAATCGGGGGAGTAAGTTCCATATTTTATGATGCTGGAGCCTCCAAATTTTTAGATTCCAAATTCTGAGATGACCAAACAGCTACGGAAGACCAAGATCCAGTCATCAGCTACCGGTCAGGAAGCACACCACTTGTCCCCATGCGTCTGTCCCCGAGGCTGGAGCCCTGTGAGTGAGGGAATGCAAAAGTTTGGGAAGAAAAGACAACCATGTGAGTGTTGGTCATCAACAATTCGATTTATTGGAATTTATATAGGTATAAAAATAAACAAAACAATGGCAGTTCGTCCCACAAGCCCATTAGACAGAACGAAGGAACCCCGCATTTCCATTTAGTCATTTAGCCGACGCTTTTATTCAAAGCAACTTACAAATGAGGGAACAACACAAGTCAATATTTAAGGAGAAACCAGCTACACTGTAGAATTAATCAAAACTGATTCTGCCTTTTTAATATTTTAATGTTTGTAAAAGGTTTCCTCTGGGTTCTCCGCTTTCCTCCTACAGTCTAGAAACCTATATTAAAGGTTAATTGAATGCTCCTGGGTAAATCTGTCCAGCAGCACAAAAGGTTCTCCGCTGGATGGGCATGGGGAACCCCCTCCTTCCTAATTTAGGAGTTGTGTCTGGATTCTGAGCTGAAGTCCAGTGAGTTATGTGATGATGTGTCATGTGCTGGGCAGCACGGTGGCTTAGTGGTTAGCATGTTCTCCTTTCAGCACTGGGGATTCAGGTTCGAGTCTCGATCTGGGTGGAGTTTACATGTTCTCCGGGTCTACAGTTTCCCCTAAAGTCCAAAAACGTGGATTCAAGGTAAATTTAATGCTCTAAATTGCCCCTTTATGAATGTTTGTGGAAGAGATGTGTTTTGCATTGTTTGTTAAAGATTCTCAGTGACTCAGCGCCTTATGGACAGAGTTGGGAAGATGGTTTCACCATTGATCTGTTGAGAACAAAACGGAGTGAGAGTCAGCACCACGGTGAGGTTGCCCCACCAGGCGACATTCATCACTGGAGCGAAGAGAATGAGTCAGAGTGTATTTTAAAATCTAGAGTGAAGGTCAGAGGGACCAGATCCAAAGAACGTCCTGTAGATCAGTGTCAGCTACAGGGAGCCAATGAGAGAGAAGAGGTGGAGTCACATGATTCACTTAGGTGGTTGAGTCGAGTTCTGAATCAGTTGTAGAGGCCTGATGGTGCATGCTGGGAGACTGTCAGGTAATGCATTAGAGCAGTTTGCCAATAATATATATGTAGACGTATAAAAGCATGAGAAACTTGAGTTTTGATCATTCTCCACAAAACAGTAGGTAGTAAACATGGATTCCTTAACCAGAAACCAAAGTCAGTCAGTCCTCACCAGGAAAGAGATGTGTAGAAAAGGAGGATTCGCAGGATCAACCACCCCAAACTCATGATTAAAGCCTCAAGGTACATTATAATTAATGCATTAAATGATATAAATGATATAAACAGCAACAAATGACCTACTGTCGTACTCTTCAGGGCCTGAACCTCAGACGGATTTCATTGCACCAGGTCACTCCACGTTCCTCCCGGTACATGATCACCACTTTGGCTTTTACCTGTTGAAACCGGTCATTTTTGTTTTGGTTGTTGTCGATCCATTTTTCTTTAGCGAAAGGATCCACGTAGATCTCATTGTTATTCATATGATCTATGATCGTATTCGCGTGATTGTCCTGACCGTCTTTCAGCTCTGGATCCCACTCCGGGTTCGCATTGCGCATTATTGCAAGAAGAGCTGAACGCAGCTCCATGCAGTAAAAGCCATACAGAACAGAATTAGCGTTTATATAACACTCCGTCTTATCGAAGTGAACCTTCATGTTGTCCTCAACCTCCTTCGCAGCATTTTCATCCAGTGTGTGTCGGTCTAAAGTCCTATACATCTCCTGATCTGCATTTATAAATTCCTTGATTACATCTTGATGAAACCTCAGGATGTTTTTGTTAAAGACGTGTTCACCTTGCAGAGACCTGATATTCTTCTGCAGCTCCAATTTCAGCCTGAAGTCAGGTTTAATTTCATCAACCTTCCTCATGAGATCCAGTATAATGGTCTGGACTTTGCTTTGCGGTAGTGCTGCCTCACTGCCTTTCGTGGTAGGCGGTTTACCTGCCGCTCCTTTACCATGTTTGCCACAGCTCACAACTTCCCGAAGCTTTTTCTCATCAACCTCTGTTTAAAAACATACATGATACAGATCATAAAACGCAAGAACTTAATAACCAAGTAAGCATCTGAGACTGTTTATCCTAATTCAGTTTAGTTGGGGGTGGCACAGTGGCCTAGTGGAGAACTGATTGGAGGCGGAGGGGTTGGGGGTTCCATCCATCCATTATCTTCCGCTTTATCCTCTACAAGGGTCACATGGGGGGGGGGGGGGGGGGTTCCCCATGCCCATCCAGGGGAAAACGTTTCGGGCGCTGGGCAGATACACCCAGAAGAGGGCGCCAATCTATCGCTGGACACACACTCATTCACACAAACACACTCTACATGGGGCAATTTGGAGTATTTAATTGACCTTGATCCATGTTTTTGGACTGTAGGAGGAAACCGGAGAAACCGGCGGAAATCCACGCGGACGCGGGGAGCACATGGAAACGCCACCCAGATCGGGATTCGAACCGGGAATCCCTAGAGCTGAGAGGACAAAATGCTAAACCACGTGTTGTCCCAGGTTGGGGGATAAACCACAAAATGAAACCACGTTTTATGCATATTTAATGACGTCATGGTTTAAAATGGGTGGCTTATTGGTTTAGCATGTTCTCCTCTCAGCGTTAGAGATTCCCGGTTCGAATCCCAATCTGGGTGGAATTTACATGTTCTCCCAATGTCCGCTTGTGTTTCCATACAGAGTGTGTCTGTGTGAGTGAGTGTGTGCCAAGCGATAGATTGGCCCCCTGTCCTGGGTGTATCTGCCCTGCGCCCAAAACATTCTCCACTGGATGGATTTGATTTTAAAATCCTGACTCCGCCTTTTAACCCTTTGATGTTTAACCCTGTATTGATTTTATTATTGTTTTCTACATTAGCTCCACCCCCTTTTTACTACACTCACCATACAGATGGACTTTGTAGTTCTATAGTTACAGTCTGCTTGGGGGGCATGGTGGTGTAGTGGTCAGCATGTTCTCTTTGCAGGCCTGGGGATCCAGGTTCGAATCCCAATCTGGGTGGAGTTTGCATGTTCTCCCTGTGTCAGCGTGGTTTCCTCTAAGTTCTCCGCTCACAGTCCATAAAAATGGATTCAAGGTGAATTGGCCACCCTAAATTGCTTCTACATAGTGTGTGTGTGGGGGGGGGGTCGGTGTGAGTGAGTGTGTGCCAATCAGTGGACCCGAGATGTTGATGAATGCACAAGGGAGAACCTTCCACCATCTCAACCCTAGTCCGTGGTAAAGGATTAGCAAAAGATAACAAGATGAGACAAGAGGTTTGCTTGGGTGCTGGAGTCTGTCCCTATCCCGGCACTTTTGGGGTTAAAGATGAAGTACCCCTAACAGGTCTAGCACAGGGCAGGTTCATCTGAGGGAACCTTGGTATATGGTGTTTTTGGACTGTGGAAGAGAACAAATACATAGGGAGAACATGTGAAGTCCACACAAAGTAACTAGAACGTTTTCGCTGTGAGAACTGAGCCCAGTGGGTCTTAAACTGACAACATGTTTGCAGTTCGCTGTACGCGTTTCACTATAGAAACTTCTTACTGACCTTTGACACGACCAGGAACCAATGCAGCACCTGCCGTAAGAGGTTCCACAGGTTTAGCTGCACCACCTGGTTTAAAGAACAACTTTGTCTTCAACACCACACGTGACATGCGTTTATATATGTATTTATAACATAGAACGTGGTAGCACAGCAATCAGCACGTCTGCTCCACATCAAGAAGGTTCTCGATCCCATTCCATTGAAGTTCTTCCTGTGTGGGTTCCCTCCAACATCCCGTGCCGATGAAAAAATTAAAGACACTAAAAGGGTCTGCTCATTAGAAGGAAAACATATCGGAACACTGCTCTGGATGAAGAGAAGGCTTGGGTCGGTGTTGCTCATAGTGCCAAGTGAAATACTTCTTCACTATGGTGCCTCCAAATGGAAACACGTTGGTTTCCCTTACAGTTGGTGGATTTTATTTTGCCAATTCGGCAAAAGAGCATTTCCATTGATGTTGGATGGATTCATCCCAACAAAGGCTGGATGGAGTTGGGGTCAAGGCTCACTGGAACAGAAATGGGCCTTCCCCAAACTGTTCCAAATCATATGGTTGCCCAAAATCCATGTAGTAATGTGATTGAATCGAACACCTGCATTCAGAATCAGAGGCGTAATAATGATACTAACTAGTTGCCCCATCACGCTGAATCGTGCTCCACACAGCCCTGTCCTTTATGACCCTCGGCTGTAATGAGATGCAGACTGACCTTCAAGCCCGTCACAGGCGAGTCTTCCAGAACTTTCAGGATCTCCTTTTCCTTTTTAACAGCCTTATCTTTATTCCCCTCATACAGAGCCAAGATCCACTCCACCACCTCCTTTACCTTCCCAATCACAGGGACGATGTCTATGAAGCCCACCCACACAGTGGAACGTTTAGGAACAGCTGCCATGTCGTTGTGCCACGTCTCAGACCTGCAATAAAGGAATTGATTTGGACATTAAATCTGATCCTTTAGAAAGCATTCATGTGAGAATTCAGTTCATTTTGTAAACTGAGTGGTACGGTACCCACTGCAGAGATAATAACTGTGTGATGAACAGTGACACTTCCACTGAAGGCTGGAACCAGTTATCAGTGGAATAAGGATGGAGAACAATTCTACAGCTCCAGCAAAAATGTGATTCCTGTTCCAACAGGTTTGTATTTGAGCCTGAGGGGCTTTTACAGAGAACCACAGTTTTTATTTTTCCACAGAACCTGAAGGCTTCATAATGTATATTAAGCAGGATGCACTGTTCTCGGTTGAAATAATTTCAGATTGGACTATTGATTGGACTTTTCTTGTTTATTTTGGGGTGTCGCCTTATTTCCTGGAGGTGAGGTCAGCTCTTCATCCATGGTTCTGCTGAAGCACTGCGGCTACGATGATTACTGGATGGGACCTGGAGTTCTATTAGACTGGTGGTCCTCAATGGACTTATAGAGTTTTCAATTTTTAAATACGGGGTCACATGATTGTGGCTTAGTGGTTGGCATGTTCTCCTCTCAGTGCTGAGGATTCCCGGTTCGAATCCCAGTTTGCATGGAGTTTGCATGTTCTTCCTGTGTCTGCGTGGGTTTCCTCCGGGTTCTCCGGTTTCAATTCAATTGAATTGCCCCCCTGTCCTGGGGGTATTTGCCCAGCATCCAAAACGTTCTCCCCTGGACAGGCATGCGACACTAGTAGAGAATAAAGTAGAAGATAATGGATGGATGGATGAGTCACATGATCACCATACAATCTGTACATGGCTGTCCTACACTGTTAATGCTAACCCCCCCCACCCCACCCCACCCCACCCAGATAATGAAGATGAGCCCCCCTCTGAGCCTTGGTCCTCACAAGGTTTCTTCCTTTTATTAACAACATAACAGGGAGTTTTGTCTTGCCGCTGTTTCTTTGTCTTGCTCTTTGGAGGTTGTGATGATGTACGATTGTATAAAAAATGCCATACAAATAAATTACTTACTACAGGATCACAGTGGCGCCGTTTCTTTCAGATTCTTTACAAATTTTATCTTCACTAAATCAATTTGTACGTCAGCTGTGTGAACGCATACTTTTTTTTTTAGTATAGTATCTACACTTGTGGGCAAACTCCATAGTTTTGGGTGATAGTTATTTATAGCTGTTTTGTAATAGGACTCAGTAATTAAGCCATTTATTTATGTCGCACTTTTTACAGTAATACATCGTCACAAAGCAGCTTTACAGAGTTGTAAGCCTTTAAATCCCCAAAGAGCAAGACAAAAATCCTTCATTCTCTAACAGAAAGTGGCATAGTAGGCTAAATGTGTCAAATACTATAATGCAGTGTTACAAAGCTGTAAGGTTCTGCGGCTTACATATATACACAGGAAGAGAAAGAAAGACGGGCAGATGGAAAAACAGAAAAATATTGCAAGGCAGACGGAATAACGGCACCTGTATTTCTTCATTAATTTAAACACAACTAAATGAAATGGGATTTTAAAGATTAAAACAGAAAATACAGAATAAACATCTCATTCAATGTCATCTTTAAACAGAAACCCTGTTTGTTTCGGAACCCTGTTTAATCTTCAGTGTGTTAAACATGTTCTGGTTTCATTTTACTGATGAGCAGAATTACCTTGTGTGTTTGATGATGCAGCAGATCTTCAGTCTGGAGGCTGTGTTGTCACTGCTGTGGGTGAAGCGCATCCAGCCTCTTTATAGAGCCCTGATGGAAAGACCGGTTTGGGTCGCTGTCATCACGACATGACTGAACAGGTTTTACTCACACACACATACAGTACACACACTGAATAAAGTTTAAATAGTTTAGGGAAGGCCCATAACTTTTTAATTGACGATGTGAGGTCTATGAAGACATCGCTGGGAGAGTTCAGAACCAAACAGAGCCCTGACCCCAACCTCAGCCATCACCTTTAAGATGAACTAGAAGTGAGATTGTGAGCCGGGTCCTCTCATACAACATCAAATCCTGATGCCAACAAATACTCTTTTGGGTGAATAAGCAAACATCCCCAAAGAGACTCTTAAAAATTTTGTGGAAAACCCTCACAGAGGGAGGAACCATTTGAAAACTGGATGTGGTGGTTCTGTTTGGGTCCCTCATATTCTGGTGTTGGATCGAAAGTCTAATATGAAATGGCTTTGACTAATATGAAATGGCTTTGACTAATATGAAATGGTTTTGTGTATAATATGCATAAGACGCCTTCTATTTTAGAGTGAAAGACAACTGTGGTTCTCTGCTTCGATTGAGTTCATCGATTGATGAACTCAATCGAAGCAGAGAACCACAGTTGTCTTTCACTCTAAAATAGAAGGTGTCTTATGCATATTATATTATCAAAAACATACCTGTTTTTTAAGAGAGGTAAATCTAGGACCACAGGATTCAGGTGAATTACTTTAAAAAGTTGACATTCTGCATTTTGATTCCAGTGTGAGTTGGAGGAGCAGGTTTGGTGCTTAACGTACAAACGTAAAAAAAAAATATCAGGGGGAGAACATGCAAACAGAAAGTGTGGCCTTGAATTCAATCGCTGGAAAAAACACACCCAATTTACTAGAATGTGGAAACTCAGGTTTTTTGGTTGTTCGTTGATTGTATACTTCTTTGTACAAATTATATAAATGATATATAGATATTACATCAACTTAAATTCCACTTTACATCCATAAAATGAACTGACCCCACAAAACCACTACTGACCACGGCCTTATTAATAGAGCTTTTCAGTAAAACACCAAAATTAGTGGGTTCAATTTCCACTAGCCCTTATTAATTAGCATGTTCTCCTCTCAGCGCTGGGGATCCATCTTCTAATCCCAATCTGGGTGGAGTTTGCATTTTCTCCCCGTGTCCATGTAGGTTTCAACATGGATTCAAGGTAAATAGAATGCTCTAAATTGCCCCAATATACAGTTTGTCTGTATGTGTGTGTAAGTGAGAGCGTGTCCCGTGATAGATTGGTGCCCTATCCTGGGTGTATCTGCCCAGCGCCTCCGCTGCCCAACGTTGTACTCTGGATGGAAATGGGACCCCCCCCCCCACACACACACACGACGTAAGAGATGATTCAGTGGAAGATAATGAATGAATGAATTTCCCCAGCCTCCCTCATTCACTATTTTAGAACAGCCCAAAGATTGCGAGGTTTGAAAAAAAAAAGCGTTTTTCACGTATCAGCGCTTTTTTACAGCACAGTATCGGAAGCAGTTATACACACACGCACACACACACATTCACACACACACACACACACACACACACACACAGTGTGATTCATGAATCTCTATGGCTGAACAAGCAATCTGATTCGATTTTTGAGTGACGATTCAATTCAGAAACGATTTTTCAGTTCAGATGGTCTTTAAATTTTGTTTAAATGATGTGATTGACAAGATGACACGACAATCAATCAAATCATTTTGTATCGTTTTATATTTATACAATAAATAGCATTGTGCATAAAATTAGTAGTATTAGGTTAGCTTGGCTGCCTGGCTTTAAAAAAAAAAAATATATATATATATATATATATATATATATATATATATATATATATATATATATATATATATATATATATATATTTATATATATATGTACAAATAATTCAAATTAATACAAAAGTTGACCATAGTTCATTAGCCTTTAATCAAAACAAAAATACAGACTTTTACAGTCATAGTGCATTTATATTTTGCTAATCTTTAAAACTGTCAGGTTGGGAGGGCTGGGCCACTCCCCCCTGTCATCCGTGTTTCAGGTTTGGCCTTGTGGGGCTTCCGTAGGTAGGGCCCCATCCCCTTGAATGGGGATTGGGTCCTACTTGATCACATGTGACCTGCTGGAGGTTTCTTAAGCACGCTGTCTCCCGTAAGCCAGCAGGTCAGCATTAGCTTATGTCGTCACTTCAGGTGTCTGCGGATGTGTTTGGTTTGTTGTTTTGGTTTTGTTTATCTCGGCACGTTCTGCCGTGCCTTCAGCGGCGCCTTCCCGCCGTTATATATTCGTGTTGTTCTCCCGGCACGTCCCGCCGTGCCTTCAGCAGCGTTCCCGCTGCCTTCTGTTAATACACAGAGTTTTGTTTGCTTACCTGGTCGCCTGGCTCGCAGAATGCTGACCTCAAACCCTTGCTGAGTCCAGGAGTCTTCGTCCGGGTAAGCGAGCGATTTTTCTCTTTTCCTCCCGTGGTCGCGTTCCCTGGCTTTCGGTCCGCTCCGGCCGTTAGCCGCATTAGCTTCTGCGCTAGCCCGCCAGCAGCCACATCCTCCGGCTGCGGCACCGGCTATATTAACTTGGCGCTAGCCTTGCCAGTAGTCGCCTCTTCAGCTGCAGCCACTGGTTACTTTAATTCGGCGCAAGCCCCGCCATTAGCCGCCTTTTTCCGGCTGCAGCACCGGCTACAGTAATTCGGCGCTAGCCCCGCCATTAGCCGCATCCTCCGGCTGCAGCCATAGGCTACTTTATCCCGGCGTTAACCCCGCCATTAGCCGCATTTTTCGGCTGCAGCACCAGCTACTTTATCCCGGCACTAGCCCCGCCATTAGCCGTTCCCCCACTGCAGCAATCGGCTACCATAGCCTTCTCATCCCCGCTGCAGTGCTTGCTCCCCGGAGGTTGGTGCGATGAGGGGAATCAACCGGGTCCCGGAATATGGGAAGATTTTGCTCCCTCTCTCTGCCCCGATTAAGCTCCCAGCACCCTGGCGACGGGGTGGCTTTGAAGACACTGCCGTATATTATCGGCTGTCGCAGGGTGTTTGAACTGGTGACCAGTCGGGAGCTTTCGGAGCAAGAGAGGGTGCTATTCTACCTCTCCTGTCTCCTGGGACCTGCGCTGAGGTGGGCCGAGGGCCTGGTGGCCTCGGGGGACGTCTGCCTCACCTCAGCGAGCCAATTCGCTCTTATCCCGGTTTGCCCCGGGCTCAGATGCCCGCTCCGTCGGCGAGTACCTGGACGCAGCGAAGCGGCAACTTCCCTGCGGGCGAGTTGAGGATCACCTGCTCCGCTAATTCTTTTTTGCCGCTAAGGATCCGCCGCGCGGTCCTCCGTGCGAGCCTCCCTGCTCCACGGATCACCTGCTCCGCGAGTTCTTTCTCGCCGCTAAGGATCCGCCGCGCGATCCTCCGTGCGATCCTCCGTGCGAGCCTCCCTGCTCCACGGATCACCCGCTCCGCGAGTTCTTTATCGCTGCCCGGGATCCGTCACGTTATGCTCCGCGTGATGCTACGCGCGATTCCCCGCGCGATCCCCCCGGCAAGTCTCAGCATGAGACGCGGCGCAGTCTGTGCGTGGGGACGTTATTCTCCATCCTGCTGTGCCCCGATCGCTTGCCTCCTCTGGCTGTCAGCGAGCCACGGAACGCGGTCTGCGAGCCGCTCTGCCCAGGTATCTAGCCGCGCCGTGCCGCCAGGGTCTCTCCACTCGCCGTCTGCGAGACCTCGCCTGCCGCGAGTGGGGTTCCGCCCACCTTATATGAGCCAACACGCAATTCTCAGCGCGTTTCTCCACGCGATTCTCCACGCGTTTCTCCTCACGGTTCTCCTCGCGACGCCCCTTCGCTGTTCTCCTCGCGGTTCTCCTCGTGACTCTCCTCGCGACCCTCCTCGCGATTCTTACCGCGAGGCTTCTCGGGTCCATCCGCGATCCACGGAGCGACCGTCCTGCGACTGTGAGCCGCGCCTCGCCACTAGGGCATCCCCGCTCAACGGTTGCCGTCCTGCGTCGGTCGCGTCCGTCCCCGAGCCGTCCGGGTCCTCATTAGGGTGCGTCCGGTGCTTGGTAACCGCCTCGGTAGACCAGGACTGTGTGTTAGGTGGTGTGGTTATGGTACTGGTTCTCTCCTTTTGTGTCCAGGTGGCGGTGAGGAGGGAGACTGAGAACCGAGGCGTGGTGTCAAGCGCATCATCTGGGGTGCAGTCCTGTGGTCCGAGAAGGAGACTGAGGCCGTCTATTTCCCCCCCTCGGGACCATACCATGTCCGCCCTGGACTTCTATTCCTCCGCGCTGGACTATCAGACCCAGTCTTAGGACAATGTGCCACCCGCTCCGGATAAGGTGGTTGTTGGACTGGAGGGTTGGAGGGCTGTTCCACCCGCATGGGACTCTGGACCTGTTCAAGCTCGGTTCATGGACCAAAACTGGGTTATCTCTGCGTCTACTCGGGTCACCTGTGCGTCCACTCGGGTCATCTCTGCGTCCACTCGGGTCACCTCCACGTCCACTCGGGTAATCTCTGCGTCCACTCGGGTCACCTCCGCGTCCACTCGGGTCATCTCTGCCTCCACTCGGGTCACCTCCGCGTCCACTCGGGTCATCTGTGCGTCCACTCGAGTCACTTCTCCGTTCACTCGGTTTACCCCTGCGGTCGCGTGTACTCCAGTCTCTCCTGCGGCCGCGCTGGTCGTTTCGGTCCCTAGGCCCGCGGTTTCTTCTCTCGTCTCCGAACCTGCTGTTTCTCGGGTCCCTGAGTCCACATTCGGCTCTCCCACACCGGAATTCAGTCACCCTCGTGCTTACAAAGGCCCTCAGCGCCGCCGCGCACACAAAGGGTCTCGCCGCCCTCACACACAAGGGGTCGTGTCCTCCTCGCGCTCCTAAGCGCTCGCAGCGCCCCCGCATCCTCAAGGGGTCCCGTCCCCCTCGCACTTACAAGGGGTCACGTCGCCCCGGCAACCACAAGGGGTCGCATCGCCCACACCCTCACACGGGTTCACAGTGCCTCCGCTCCTCCAGTCACGTCATCCTAGCACCCGCTAGGAACCTCCTCGCGTTCCTCGTGCCCCCTTTTGTTTTTTTTTCTCTTCTCCGGGTGCCTTTGCCCCCCGGTTGTTTTGGGGGGGCGATATGTCAGGTTGGGAGGGCTGGGCCACTCCCCCCTGTCGCCCGTGTTTCGGGTTTGGCTTTGTGGGGCTTCTGTAGGTAGGGCCCCATCCCCTTGAATGGGGATTGGGTCCTACCTGATCACATGTGACCTGCTGGCGGTTTCTTAAGCACGCTGTTTCCCGTGAGCCAGCGGGTCAGCATTAGCTTATGTCGTCACTTCGGGTGTCTGCGGATGTGTTTAGTTTGTTGTTTTGGTTTTGTTTATCTCGGCACGTTCCGCCGTGCCTTCAGCGGCGTTTCCGCTGCCTTCTGTTGATAAACAGAGTTTTGTTTGCTTACCTGGTCACCTGGCTCGCTTCCTGCATTCGCACCGCGCTGCGCCGCCTTCTCTGGACAGCACGCCCGATCGTGACAAAAACTTTTACTTACCTTAAAAGTAAAATACATACTTCAGTTTTTTTTACTATATTCCACTAACATTTGCTACATCTTCAAAACTTAACCTTAAATAATAAATATATTTTTCAATTTTTCAACTTCTTTTGGGTCAGGGTGATGTTGCACCAAATAGGCTCACGCCTTTGTTATATTTCAAAAGTACCTTGTTAAGTTTCATAAAAAAGGTCAGAAATCTGTGGTTTCGTTCCAAAATAATTTAATCCGTTTTACTGAATACAATTTCATTTTATAATCCTTGCAGACAGTTGGCTTATGTCGAGTTCTCTCTTCGGGATATTGTAGAATCTAAAGTATGCCCAAACACTGGCTTTTAACGCCGATGGGGCGGGTCGAATCGTGCTCTCCCCCTGCTCCATGCTTCCTGCTTCATGCTAGCGGACTCCATTTAAAGAACGGGAGCTGGCGAAAAAGCTTGCTGTACCATGGCTGAGCTGATAAGTAATGCGATATGCAGTAAGCTCGGGAGGGGGCTGCAAAAAATAAAACTTGAATGCATTTTAAAATCCATTTTTTGGCATTTTGAATAGATTCAGAATCGCCAGGACTAGGAATCGATTTTTTTTCAGCAGCCCTACTGTACCGTATTATATTGTGAGACTGATGACGTGCAGCTTCAAAAAATAGTTTAGTATCGTATTGTTCAGTATTCATAATCAGTATTCTGACACACTGATGTTAATAGTGCATCAGCTTCAGAACGAGCCGATGCAAAATGGTCGTCTCAACTTGTTTATTAAGAACAAAGAGAATTCTTCATGGACACCATCAGTAAGTAACACTGGCCAGCAGGTCTGCCTCATTCAGCTTTCAGGTGTTGTGAACACCTCCGGGGTCTGAAGAGAGAGAAACTCACCGAAGAGTTTACCTGTGTATATATCGTTACGTCTAGTTCCTGCCCCTAACTGCCTAAGCCAATCACAAATTACTGCCCTAGGTTTTAAATCAGCCAATCCAAGCCCAGGGTTTTGGTTCAAATCTAGCTTGCCCCACCCCACTTTCCAATGGCGAAAAGAACACAGAAGAGTCCTTTGTTTGAATACAAACTTTTGGCCATTTTGCACATTTATTATGTGCAAGTAATTTAAAATTTCTGACAATTCCCCCCTATGGGAGCACCTATATGCTCCCATAAATAAATTTTAAATATGAATAATAACTTTTTTTTTAACAGGTTAACATAACTAATTGGTTCTTGAAGTTATCGTCAGTTCTTTCATCGTCGTCATTGTCCTATTATCATCGTTGTCCTCAGTAGCAGCTCTCTAGTCGTCCTCAGCAGGTCTTTCGTCGTCATCAGATCTTTCGTCGTCATCAGAAAGCAGCACTCTTGCTGTCTTCAGTTCCTGAAAGCGGAGTTAGTACTACCTCTATACCACACTGAATAGGTCTGTTGACACCTCCAGAGAAGCTTCCTCTTCTTGCTCCAGGGACTGGTCCCTGGTCACATCCTCACCGCAGATCCATCCTGTTCACCACTCACTCCATGATCAAAACATTTTGTCTAACCATTTAGTCCACCTGTTGTCAATACCCGAGTTCTCCTTCCACTCCTTGGACAATGCTTTTAACCCATCTAATGCTCTAGACACACTCCCATCCGGTGCAGTATTGTTTGGAATAAACGTACAGCAAGATGCTCCTATAATGTCACACACACCCTTTTTCTGCCAATAACATATCGAAGGCCATTCTATTTTGAATTGCCATTAGGGAAGTTTTGTCTAATTGATCCCTAATGCCTTTGTAGGACTTTTGGGTATTAATAAAGTCCTCCGCGTCCCATTACCAATTACGGAGAATGAGAGACGGTTGAAGGTTTAATATGTGTTCTATTGTGTAAAATAGACTCCTGAAAAACCTGACTCCAAAGATATTTGTATTAAACTGTAACTTTAGTTACAGAAGTGCTTCTCTGCACTAAGTGGGTTAAATTTATCTCGATGGTTTAAGCTATATCTGACTCAGAGGTATTCTGTAAGCATGCAGAAATCTTAATTCTGTCAGAGGATTTTATAATACATGGACAGAGGCTGTATTGACACGTGGATAAATCTAAATATCCCTCAGAGGTCAATCTTATAGCTGCTCAATATACACCATTTAGTGTGAAATAAATTACCCTTTAAACTCCAGCCTTAAAAGATTAACTGGAGACTTTGGTTAAAAGAAAGTAACAGTATTTATTACAAAAGATTAATTCAGAACACAAAGATTACTAAAATTACTGAACACGTTATAATAAAAGTTACATTAATAGTAAATGAACGCCCCCTTTAGGTACAAACTCATGTGTTACACGAACACTGGAAAAGATACCGGAACCAAGAGAATGAGTTTCTCTGTTGCAACCCTTTTTATACTTTCAAGAACCTTTTGTCCCTTCTATGTTAATCCAATCAATATGCTAAGGTTCCCAGGTCATCAGGGTGTAAAAACAAGCTTGAAACCGGCTGTAGGGACAAATAGACAAAGTTGGTATTGTTTGTGGGGAGATATAGGTGTGATATTTCCATTTGAAATACAAAAGGGTTCGCCTGCAGACCACTGTTCTTATGCTAAAGAAGAGGTTACAATATTCCAGAAATCTGTAAGGTATTATACATAACCTAGCAATGTATGCCTTGTACAGAAATAACCATCTTTGGAATACGACGATATACATACCAAACACCACATATTGCAAACAATCCGTTATTAGGAATTAATACACAAGTTCATCTTTTCCTACAAATCCCTCCTCTTTTTTAGGGACGTGGAAGAGCAGGTCAATTGAATGGCCCAAAAACTTGTGTGGTGTGGAGTGATGAGCGGAGGGTTGTAACACATTTCTGGAAACAGCAGCACTGTATGATATTGTTCAAACATAGCAGTATGCTGAACAGAACACATTCTCTGAAGATCCAGTCCCACCACAAGTATGCATATTTTGCTGAAAGGGTGGACTGTTATGGTCCGAGGACCTGAGCGAGGCGGATCCGCTACTCGGAGAAACGGGTACTGGAGACGGAGATACAAACAGTGCAGGTTTATTTTCACACAGAGACGCAGTGCACAGGCAGACGACACAGACAGGGCGGTGGGTGATGACGTCACGGCGGGTCGGATTCCAAAGCGGGGAGACGGCGTGAAGGGCACTTGATGGGACGATGACGACAGGATGACGAGCTGCACACAGAAAAGCAAACCAACATACAGAACGGCAAGGTACAGGGCGTAATCACGAGGTAACAGGGCAGAGACGGGGCTGGTAGTGTCGGGGCTTGGCAAAGGCGTGGCACGAGACAAACTAGCCCTGAACGACAGGTAGTGCGGGGTATAAGTAGGTGAACGTGATAGGGACCAGGTGCTCGTGATTACAGGGGCGTGAACACAAAACCCAACCCACACCACGTGACTAAACAAACCGTGACATTACGCCCCCCTCAACGGGTGCCTCCCGGCGCCCTAAATGGCTTGTCCGGATAGCGGCGGTGGAACTCCGCGATGAGGGTGGGATCTAGGATGGCGGCCCGAGGCATCCAGGAGCGTTCTTCGGGTCCATAGCCTTTCCAGTCCACCAGGAACTGGATGCCTCGGCCACGGCGTCGGGAGTCCAGCAGGCGGTGGACCATGTAAGCGGGCTGACCATCGACCAGGCGTGGGGCGGGGGTGGGGCGGGGGGAGGGGTTGAGCGGTGAGTGGACAACGGGTTTGACGTGTGAGACGTGGAAGGTGGGGTGGATACGCATGGAGCGGGGCAGGTGGAGGCGGACGGCTGCAGGGCTGAGGACGCGGGTGATCGGGAAGGGGCCGATGAAGCGGGGGCTCAGTTTACGGGACTCCGTCTTTAGGGGTATATTCCTGGTGGACAGCCAGACGAGTTGTCCCGCCTTGTAACTGGGGGCAAGGCGGCGTTTGCGGTTGGCGGAGACGACGGTGGAGGCTTGGGCTTGGCGGAGCGCGATCAGGGTGTTTTTCCAGGTGCGGCGGCATCGGCGGATGTGTTGAGCAACGGACGGGACGTGGATCTCCGACTGGTCCTCTGGGAACAGAGGAGGTTGGTAGCCCAGTGCCACCTCGAACCGGTCGCGGAGCAGCGCGCGGTGTTGATCGCGTATTCCACCCAAGCGAGGTTCTTACTCCATCGTTCGGGATGTTGGCCGGATACGCAGCGGAGGATTGTCTCCACCACCTGGTTGGCCCTCTCGGCCTGTCCGTTGGACTGGGGGTGACCACCGGAGGTCAGCGACACGTTAGTCCCAAAGAACCCGTGGAAGGCTCTCCATACCTGTGAGACGAACTGAGGACCCCGGTCCGAGACGATGTCCTCGGGGATGCCGAAGACCCGGAAGACTTGCTCGAAAACGATCTTGGCGGTCTCTTAAGCGGAGGGAAGCTTGGCCAGGGCGGCCAGACGAACAGATTTGGAAAACCGGTCTATTATAGTCAGGATCACTGCTTTACCTCTAGAGTCCGGCAGTCCAGTGATGAAGTCCAGCGCGATATGGGACCAGGGACGCCCAGGTATGGAGAGCGGTTGGAGAAGACCGGCAGGGGGCTGGTGTGAGGCCTTGCTGCGGGCGCAGGTGGCGCAGGCAGCGACGAACTCCCTCACGTCGGCTGCCAGGGAGGGCCACCAGAACCAGCGCCTGATGATTTCCTCGGTGCGTGCCCTTCCGGGGTGGCAGGCCCAGGGGGATTCGTGGCCCCATTTAAGTACAGCGGGGCGGGCGGCGGTGGGCACGAAGGTCCGGTCGGGCGGCCCCTGCCCGGGGTCCGGGTCCTTCTCCAGTTCACGGGCGATAATCCGCCGAACCTCCCAGGAGACACCTGCAATCACCCGTCTGGAAGGGAGAATTGGTTCCGGGTTAGTGCTCTCACCTTCGTCTTGGAAGAGGCACGACAGCGCGTCGGGCTTGGCGTTCCGGGTCCCGGGTCGGTACGAGAGGGTGAAATTGAACCGACCAAAGAACAAGGCCCACCGGGCCTGACGGGAGTTCAGGCGCTTGGCAGACTGGATGTAGGCCAGGTTCTTATGGTCGGTCCAAACCACGAAAGGCTGGGAAGCCCCCTCCAGCCAGTGACGCCACTCTTCCAGCGCGAGCTTGACCGCCAGTAGCTCGCGGTTCCCCACGTCGTAGTTCCTCTCTGATGCCGACAGCTTCCTCGAGAAGAAGGCGCACGGATGCAGGCGACCCTCATCGGATTTCTGGGAGAGGACTGCCCCCACTCCGGCCCCAGATGCGTCGACCTCTACCACAAACTGCTTCGCAGGGTCCGGCTGGACAAGGATGGGGGCCGAGGTGAACCGGGTTTTGAGGTCGTCCATCGCGTCTTGGGCCTCCTTGGTCCAGCTGAATCTCACCTTGGTGGACGTGAGAGCGGTGAGCAGGCAGGAAGAGTGACACTCGATGCCCCAGGTAAGGATACGGCCGTTGACCCAGTCGACGTGGGGGTTATGTTTCCGGAACCAGGGGTAACCCAGGATGACAGGAACCTCGGGAGAGCGGAACACCGAAAAACAAATTCTCTCCTGGTGGTTGCCCTCCAACGTCAGCCGGATGGGAGATGTGCGGTGGGTGATTGGGGACAGTCGCCTACCGTCCAGGGCCAACGTATGGAGGGGGTTGGTTAGGGGAGAGATCGCCAGGCCGTGGTGGTTGGCAAAACCCTCATCTATTAGATTCTCCTCTGCTCCAGAATCCAACAGAACCTCTACAGCCACCTGTTTCTCCCGGAGGATGAACGTAGCGGGGAGGCTGAGGCGTTGAGCTTGGGGGTTTGGTGTGGGACTAAACAGAACCCCAAGTCCTACTGCCGAGTCAGCCACCTTTTGGGCGAACGGGACAGTCTCGCAGCAGGTGGTCCCCCTTGCCACAGTAGAAGCACAACCCCAGATCCATGCGCATGCCCCGAATGTCTGGGACCAGGGAGGTGCGTCCCAGCTGCATGGGCTCGGGACCTTCCGACTGTCCAGCAGGGTGGATCTCCCTTACGGCGGTAGGTGGGGTCCATGGTGTCGGAGCGGTACGGGTCGGGCGCTCCTGGCGTCGCTTATTGATCCTCCCGTCAATACGCACGGCGAGGTTAATTAGGTCCTGGAGCGACTCTGGTCGGTCCCGGGTAGCGAGTTCGTCCCGCAGCTGGGAGTTAAGTGCGTGGCGGAAAACGCCGCGGAGGGAGCGCTCACACATCCCGACTCCGCGGCGATCGTCTGGAACTCGACGATGAACTCAGCTACCTAGCGGGCTCCCTGGCGTACAGAGAGGAGCCGAGAATCGACGTCGTCCGTGTAGTCCGGCCGATCGAACACTCCACGGAACTTATGCAAAAACGTGGCGTACGTGGTGCCCAGCGGAGAGACTAGCCCTTGTGCTGCCTCGGCCCAGCTTAGCGCGTGGCCCCAAAGAAGCCCGATGACAAAGGCGATCTTGTGCGCGTCGGTGGGGAAGCACGAAGGGCGGATGCTGAAGTACAGCTCGCACTGGAATAGGAAGCCGCGGCAGCGCTGGAGGTCGCCATCATAAGGTTTGGGGAGAACGGCGGCGCCGTCGGGGCGCGTAGCGATCGCAGGCGGCGGGTTCGGTACCTGGGTAACCGGAGCGGTCGTCGATGCGGTGGCTGCCGGCAGTGCAGCGAGTGCGGTCCGAAGTTGTAGGGCTAGCTCGCTTACCAGGTCCGCCAATCCCTACTGACGGCTGTACAGAAAATCCAGGCGTGGATCGGGCGGGGGTCCGGCTGGTGGTGGTTGTGCCGGCTCCGCTCCGGCACCGCGTTGCTCCGAGGAATCCATCTTGGCTAGTTTGTACTGTTATGGTCCAAAGACCTGAGCGAGGCGGATCCGCTACTCGGAGAAACGGGTACTGGAGACGGAGATACAAACAGTGCAGGTTTATTTTCACACAGAGACGCAGTGCACAGGAAGACGACACAGACAGGGCGGTGGGTGATGACGTCACGGCGGGTCGGGTTCCAAAGCGGGGAGACGGCGTGAAGGGCACTTGACGGGACGATGACGACAGGATGACGAGCTGCACACAGAAAAGCAAACCAACAGACAGAACGGCAAGGTACAGGGCGTAATCGCGAGGTAACAGGGCAGAGACGGGGCTGGTAGTGTCGGGGCTTGGCAAAGGCGTGGCACGAGACAAACTAGCCCTGAACGACAGGTAGTGCGGGGGATATGTAGGTGAACGTGATAGGGACCAGGTGCTCGTAATTACAGGGGCGTGAACACAAAACCCAACCCACACCACGTGACCAAACAAACCGTGACATGGACGAGCTGGTCAGGATGTTGGCTGTACGCTCTGCTAGATTCACCTCCACCTGTGCTTGCGTCAGGTGGTAATCTGTCTCTTTGACAAGTTGTTGTACGAGGTAAATGTGAACGTTGATCACCTTGGTGTTGTTTGCCATCATAGGTTGCAGAGTATCACATGTACAAATAACATAATTTGCTGTTTCATGACAACAAGATTTCAAAGTAATTAACGTTTCATTACCCCTCATAGTCATATAACCAGTCATTTTGTCCCATCTGATGACCTGGTCCTTAATGACACTGCCTAAGGAGTGTATTTTGGTGGAATTAGGAAATACCTGTTCTTGGCGAACAGGTATGCAACATAGAAACCTATACAACCAGGGCATTCATTTCCATTATACAGCATCACAGAATTTAGAAGTTCTGTATAATGTTTGTCTTCACTATTTACATTACGAAACCATTTGTTTAAATTGAGTATTTCAATGTGCCCAGCGAGGGATTGGCGCCCTGTCCTGGGTCTATCTGCCCAGCGCCCGAGATGTTCTCCCCTGGATGGGCATGGGGAACCCCACCGTGACCCTAATAGAGGATAAGCGGAAGATAATGACTGAATGAATGAATGAGTATTTCAATGAGATCCGTCAGCGCATGCCGTGGTGTTTTGTTCAAGTTCAAGTTATTTATTTATATAGTGCTTTTTACAACAGTACATTGTCACAAAGCAGCTGTACAGAATGAAAGCCTTTAAACCCCCAAAGAGCAAGCCAAAGCGACAGTGGCAAGAAAAAACTCCCTTTTATGTTGTTATTCAGGGAAGAAACCTTGGGAGGACCAAGACTCAGTGGGGGACTCATCCTCCTTGAGCGGCCAGGCAGCAACAACAATGTGGGACACTAATGTACAGATATTAAACAAATGGAAAAACTAAAAACTGGAAAACTATATGTGAGTCCATTAAGGATGTCCTGCAGGACCGCCAGTCCAATTAATATTCAAATTCCATCCAGTATTTGTCGGCAGAGCCATGGATGAAGATCTCCAGAAAGCCGGTCACACCTCAAAGGAAACAGACAAGGAAGGCAGTTAGAGCTAATAATAAAGCACGGCATTTAATTAATAACTAATTTATTGACACAGTGCAGTATGTGACTCCGGCATCACTGACTAGAGCAGCATAACTAAAAGAGGCAGATACTGCAGGCTCTACATAGATGAGATGACGCCCCAGAACAGCATCATTTCAGTGCCACACACCCCCCCCCCCCCCATTAACGATGAGGTGGGTGAAGCTGTGAAACGCCAGCATACACTGATCACAGATCTACATCTTTATCTACAGGGGATTAATTAAACGCAAGATTAAATAAATGTGTCTTTAATTTATTACTTCCACCAGCAGTAATTTTATTTATTCTAGGAGTTATGAGTAGACCAGCACCTTGAGATCGGAGCTCACGTGTTGGCTTGTGCGATTGAATCAGCTCACTCAGATACTGTGGAGCCTGATTATGTAGAATTTTATATGTTATCAATAAAATTTTGTACTCAATACGAACCTTAACTGGTAGCCAGTGCAAGTTTGATAACACAGGACTGATATGATCAAACTTTCTGGTTTTAGTTAAAACTCTAGCTGCAGAATTTTGCTCAAGTTGTAATTTCTGTAATGATTTATTCGAACATCCTGTCAGACGTGAATTACAATAATCTAACCTTGAGGTAATAAAAGCATGAATTAGTTTTTCTGCATCTTGGAGGGAGAGGATATTTCGTAGCTTTGAAATGTTACGAAGGTGAAAAAATGCAATTCTAGTAATATTGCTAATGTGCTCTGTAAAGGAGAGATCTGAATTAATAATGACACCGAGATTATTTACAGATGAGCTGGGTCTAATTAAAGAGTTATAAAGGTTTAACATAGTGTTAGAAGCTTTGTTAATTTTGTCCTTGGGTCCAACTATCAGAAACTCTGTTTTATCAGAATTTAGCAGTAGGAAGTTTTTTGACATCCACATTTTAATATCTTGGATGCAGTCCTCGAGCTTACTGACTGAACGACCATCATTAGGGTTAGCTGAAACAAATAACTGTGTATCATCTGCATATGAGTGGAAACTGATTCCATGTTTACGAATAATTGGCGCACTGTCCTGGGTGTATTTACATTTTTTTCATGGTTAGAGGTTTTGGTCTAGCTATTTCTTATCATACAAATGTGTTTAGCATTTTAAAATCCTGATCAGAACAGAAACTACTCAGATTGTGATGATCAGTTTGATTGAGTCTGTTTTGATCTTTATCTAATAATCTAATATTTTTTAGTGGAGGATGTTTACCACAATTAATACAAATCAAAGCTTTCAAATATCCATCCATCTATTATCTTCCGCTTTATCCTATATTAGGTTCACAGGGGGGGTTCCTCATGCCCATCCAGGGGAGAACGTTTCGGGCGCAGGGCAGATACACCCAGGACAGGGCGCCAATCTATTGCTGGGTACACACTCACTCAGACACACTCTACTATATGGGGCAATTTGGAGAACTCAATTGACTTGATCCATGTTTTTGAACTGTGGGAGGAAACCAGAGAACCTGGAGGAAACCAACGCGGACACGGGGAAAACATGGAAACTCCACCCAGATGGGGATTCGAACCGGGAATCCCTAGTGCTGAGAGGCGAACGTGCTAACCACTAAGCCACCATGCCGCCCCTTTCAAATATATATAAAAGAAAATAAAAGCCTGAGAATTTTTTTTATATTTTATATTTATAAATAAAATTATGTCTTAAAATTAGGTTTTTATTCATATTTGAGAAATGGTGTCTACAATGGCTGGTTTGGGGTTGATCAGTTGTAATGGCAGGGTTTGTCACTAGAGGGAATCATTCTCCTTCCTTCCATCCATCCATTATCTTCCGCTTCATCCTATATTAGGGTCGCGGGGGATTCCACATGCCCATCCAGGGGAGAATGTTTCAGGCGCTGGGCAGATACACCCAGGACAGGGTGCTAATCCATTGCTGGGCACACACTCACTCACTCACACAGACACACACAGAAACACACTCTATATGGGGCAATTTTGGAGAACTCAGTTGACTTGATCCATGTTTTTGGACTGTGGGAGGAAACCGGAGAACCCGGAGGAAACCCACGCGGACACGGGGAGAACAGGGAACTCCACCCAGATGGGGAATCCCTGGTGCTGAGAGGCCAACCTGCTAACCACTAAGCAACCGTGCCGCCCTCATTTAAATACATATATTTTAATTTAATCACAAAGGTTTTCATGAATAAAATAGTAATATCATATGATAAATTAGGAAATAATTTCTAGTTTATTCCTAATAAGGAAAGCAGTTTGTAGTTTTTATTGTATTTTATGGTTCCTGTCTCTTTAAGGACATTAATAATATTAGTTTCTAAGGTTACAAGGTTTCAAAGGTTCCAAAGTTAGAATCAAGGGTTAAAGTGTTTATTAAGTCAAGAAGCAACAAGCATGAAGCCGTACGCGCTCTTTTTTAATGCAGCCAATGAGGTTTGTGCTCTGTTTGTATACTATTTGGGTTTACGTAAAGTTTATTAACTTTTAGTATTAAGGTGAATTGATATGTAATTGGCGGCACGGTGACTTAGTGTTTAGCACGTTCGCCTCTCAGCACTAGGGATTCCCGGTTCGAATCCCCATCTGGGTGGAGTTTCCATGTTCTCCCCGTGTCTGCATGGGGTTCCTCCGGGTTCTCCGGTTTCCTCCCACAGTCCAAAAACATGGATCAAGTCAATTGAATTCTTTAAATTGCCCCATATAAAGTGTGTCTTGTGAGTGAGTGTGTGTCCAGCAATGGATTGGCGCCCTGTCCTGGGTCTTTCTGCCCAGCGCCCGAGACGTTCTCCCCTGGATGGGCATGGATATGTTGCATGAATGATATGTAATTGTGGTTTTAAGTCAAGATGTAAATTTTTGTGGGTAGGTTCTGCTGCTGTGAATAAAGCAAAGGAGTTGTGATTGGTCACCAGAGAACAACTGTTTCAGCCAATAGAACACAAGCAGACTGATATAGGAGACCTGCTGGCAGTGACTGTTCATTTCACTCTGTTGATCTAACAGTTGAGAGCTACGATGTCTGGAAGAGGAAAGACTGGCGGTAAATCCAGAGTGAAGGCCAAGACCCGCTCATCCAGGGCTGGACTGCAGTTCCCCGTGGGTCGTGTACACAGACTTCTCCGTAAAGGGAATTATGCTGAGCGCGTTGGTGCCGGTGCTCCGGTCTATCTGGCCGCTGTGCTGGAGTATCTGACCGCTGAGATCTTGGAGTTGGCCGGTAACGCCGCCCGCGACAACAAGAAGACTCGCATCGTCCCGCGTCATTTGCAGCTGGCTGTGCGCAACGACGAGGAGCTGAACAAGCTGTTGGGAGGTGTGACCATCGCTCAGGGCGGCGTGCTGCCCAACATTCAGGCGGTTCTTCTGCCAAAGAAAACCGAGAAACCAGCCAAGACCAAGTGAACATGTTCTTCACGCTGTCTGCTTCAAACCCAAAGGCTCTTTTAAGAGCCACCCACATTTAACTATAAAGAGATGATTCTCTTATCTAGAGTCTCTGTTATTCATTAAAGTTTGAGAAGAATGAATATTAAAGTAAAATATACAATTAACAAATATACATGAACAGATAAATGATTAGTAAAAGCATTTGATCTATAATAATGTGAGCTTAATACTCATTAAAAAATTATGATCCCCTTGGATCTTATAGAAGTAATATTCACAAAGCATTATCCAAAATTTACAGTTAGAGTTGAGATATTATATTATGTTGTTAAATAAGGCAAAACTAACGTTTCAGGTGCCACATGAACTTCAGATTATCAAGTACAAATTTCCCAAAATTTTGTTTCTAAATAATTATATTTGCGTTTCAACTTTCTTTAATGACGGAGCGGAATATGATACGGAAATTTTATTATATTATTAAACGCATCGTTACAGTGTGTCACATGTCCCTCATTGATTTACTTATGGACTCCGTTGGGTGATTGGTTTATTTTGTGCACGTGACTGGGTGTTTTTTGTATTTAGTTTCCGTCTTCCATTTTCCCCGTGCACGTCTTTGTTTCGGTACTATCCCGGTGTTAGTTTGTGTGTTTTGTTTCCCCCTTTTCTGTCGGTGTCCCTACACCATTTTTAATAATAAATCTCCGTTTGTTTTTATGCCCGGTGTCTCTGAACTCTCCTTCCGCGCTCAACCACGGTGCGGCGCTGCGCATTACTCCCACGCAGGTTGTATCCGTGAGAGCGTTTTACCTGACGGACCGGTGTACGCATTCTTTCCCGCGTAGCCGATCTCCCGGGGAAGAGCGAGCATCTAACTGATCTGGAGTGTTCCGAACACCAGGGGACGCCCTTCGTTGAGCCTGAATACCAGGGGCCGCCCACTGCCGAGTCCGAGCACCAGGGACCGCCCGCTGCTGAGTCTGAGCACCAGGGACCGCCCGCTGCCTAGCCTGGGCATCAGGGGCCGCCCGTCGCCAATTCCAAGCGTCAGAGGCAGTCTGCCGCCGATCCCGAGCACCAGGGGCCGCCCATCTTCGACTCCGAGCACAAGGGTCCTCCCGCCGCCGACTCCGAGCACCAGGGGCGCTCTCCCCGCCTCGCAGCTAGAGGGCGCCGATCCGCGCCCTGCAGCGAGATGGCGTGCTCCATGCTTCGTCAGCAGGGGGCATCCAAAACGCCTCATCTCCAGAGGGACCCCCCCCCCCATTCTTCCACGCGTAGCCGATTCCCGGGAAACGTTCATCAGGCGCAAGCGGCGTACGCATTTCCTCTCGCGTAGCCGATCTCTCGGGGAAGAGCGAACATCTAACACAGTGAAGTTTCATCCGCTGATTTTAAAACGAACGATGGAGCGTCCCAAACTGCATCCAGATTAGTTTACTTGTTGACACAAAGTGTGCATTCTTTAGGGAGTGGTTTTCAATCATTCCGGTATAACTAAAATGGACATTAAGCCAATATACAGCATAAATGTTTAAGACTTATAAACATATATGATAATACATAAAATAAATTCATAATAAAAACATCTGTCACACATACCCGCTCACGCTCCGCGTCTCCTCTCACCGCTCCGCACACACCCACTTCATGTACACATACACGGCCCTCTCCTCCACCCGCCGCTCCACACACACCCATTTCCACACCTGCCGCTCATTCCACACATCACCGATCACCCTCTCCTGATTATTAGTTTCAGATGCTTCACATCAGCTGGAGTGGCTTCTTAAGCCCCCGTCCCGGACTCCTCGGTGCCGGTTTGTGGTCTGTTCTTTCCAGCTCGCTCGGAGTGCGCCGGTACTCGCCGTGCTCACCCTTAGCGACGCTACTCACTTGTGCTAAGCTAACCCAACCCGCCTCTCTCCAGGAACGCGACCCCCGAGTGACGTAGGAGTCTCGGCATTCCCGACTCTTACGGCCCCACCTTCTCCACTCTCCTCGCCGCATCCGCACCGGCTCGGATCTCACCTTGGTGGACGTGAGAGCGGTGAGCGGGGCCGTGATACTGCTGTAGTCCCGGATGAAGCGTCTGTAAAAATTAGCGAACCCCAGGAAGCGCTGTAGTTCAGTCCTGGACGTGGGGGTGGGCCAGTCGGCGATGGCCCTGACCTTCTCGGGGTCCGGCTGCACCGACCCAGGGGACAGTATGAACCCCAGGAAGGATACGGATCCCTGGTGGAAGCTGCACTTCTCCGCCTTGGCGTACAGCCGGTTTTGTAGCAGGCGGTTGAGCACCAACCGTACGTGCCGGATGTGTTCGCTGGTAGACCTAGAATAAATCAGAATATCATCCAGGTATACCTGTACGAACCGGTCCAGGAAGTCCCGCAACACGTCGTTCACCAAGGACTGGAACACGGCTGGGGCGTTCTTGAGGCCGAAGGGAACGACGCAGTACTCGTAGTGGCCCGTGGGGGTGTTAAACGCCGTCTTCCATTCGTCCCCCTCCCTTATGCGGACCAGGTGGTAGGCGTTCCGCAGGTCCAGCTTGGTGAAGACGGTCACTCCCTGCAAAGACTCAAATACGGAGGATGTTAGAGGCAGAGGGTATTTGTAGGGGACAGTGATGGTGTTCAGTCCCCTGTAGTCGATGCAGGGACGTAGGGAGCCGTCGTTCTTAGATACGAAGAAGAACCCGGCCCCTACGGGGGAAGTCGAGGGCCTTATCAGACCGGTGGCGAGACACTCCGACACGTATTTTTCCATGGCCTCTCTCTCAGGATGGGACAGGGGGTAGATCCGGCTGGAGGGCAGTGGAGCCCCGGGCAGAAGGTCAATGGCGCAATTGTATGACCTGTGAGGCGGTAGCTGGCAGGCCTTGTCCTTACTGAAGACCTCCCCCAGGTCGTGGTACTTGTTAGGGACTGAGGCGAGGTCCACGGTGCATGGCTGGGGGGAACAGCGGCGAGCAGGCAGGAAGAGTGACACTCGATGCCCCAGGTAAGGATACGGCCTTTGACCCAGTCGACGTGGGGGTTATGTTTCCGGAACCAGGGGTAACCCAGGATGACAGGAACCTCGGGAGAGCGGAACACCGAAAAACAAATTCTCTCCTGGTGGTTGCCCTCCAACGTCAGCCGGATGGGAGATGTGCGGTGGGTGATTGGGGACAGTCGCCTACCGTCCAGGGCCAACGTATGGAGGGGGTTGGTTAGGGGAGAGATCGCCAGGCCGTGGTGGTTGGCAAAACCCGCATCTATTAGATTCTCCTCTGCTCCAGAATCCAACAGAACCTCTACGGCCACCTGTTTCTCCCGGAGGATGAACGTAGCGGGGAGGCTGAGGCGTTGAGCTTCAGGGTTTGGTGTGGGACTCGACAGAACCCCAAGTCCTACTGCCGAGTCAGCCCCTTTTGGGCAAACGGGACAGTCTCGCAGCAGGTGGTCCCCCTTGCCACAGTAGAAGCACAACCCCAGATCCTTGCGCATGCCCCGAATGTCTGGGACCAGGGAGATGCGTCCCAGCTGCATGGGCTCGGGACCTTCCGACTGTCCAGCAGGGTGGATCTCCCTTACGGCGGTAGGTGGGGTCCATGGTGTCGGAGCGGTACGGGTCGGGCGCTCCGGGCGTCGCTCATTGATCCTCCCGTCAATACGCACGGCGAGGTTAATTAGGTCCTGGAGCGACTCTGGTCGGTCCCGGGTAGCGAGTTCGTCCCGCAGCTGGGAGTTAAGTGCGTGGCGGAAAACGCCGCATAGGGAGCGCTCACACCATCCCGACTCCGCGGCGATCGTCTGGAACTCGACGACGAACTCAGCTACCGGGCTGGCTCCCTGGCGTACAGAGAGGAGCCGAGAATCGACCTCGTCCGTGTAGTCCGGCCGATTGAACACTCCACGGAACTTATGCAAAAACGTGGCGTACGTGGTGCCCAGCGGAGAGACTAGCCCTTGTGCTGCCTCGGCCCAGCTTAGCGCGCGGCCCCGAAGAAGCCCGATGACAAAGGCGATCTTGTGCGCGTCGGTGGGGAAGCACGAAGGGCGGATGCTAAAGTACAGCTCGCACTGGAATAGGAAGCCGCGGCAGCGCTGGAGGTCGCCATCATAAGGTTCGGGGAGAACGGCGGCGCCGTCGGGGCGCGTAGCGATCGCAGGCGGCGGGTTCGGTACCTGGGTAACCGGAGCGGTCGTCGATGCGGTGACTGCCGGCAGTGCAGCGAGTGCGGTCCGAAGTTGTAGCGCTAGCTCGCTTACCAGGTCCGCCAATCCCTCCTGACGGCTGTACAGAAAATCCAGGCGTGGATCGGGCGGGGGTCCGGCTGGTGGTGGTTGTGCCGGCTCCGCTCCGGCACCGCGTTGCTCCGAGGAATCCATCTTGGCTAGTTTGTACTGTTATGGTCCGAGGACCTGAGCGAGGCGGATCCGCTACTCGGAGAAACGGGTACTGGAGACGGAGATACAAACAGTGCAGGTTTATTTTCACACAGAGACGCAGTGCACAGGAAGACGACACAGACAGGGCGGTGGGTGATGACGTCACGGCGGGTCGGGTTCCAAAGCGGGGAGACGGCGTGAAGGGCACTTGACGGGACGATGACGACAGGATGACGAGCTGCACACAGAAAAGCAAACCAACAGACAGAACGGCAAGGTACAGGGCGTAATCGCGAGGTAACAGGGCAGAGACGGGGCTGGTAGTGTCGGGGCTTGGCAAAGGCGTGGCACGAGACAAACTAGCGGTGAACGACAGGTAGTGCGGGGTATAAGTAGGTGAACGTGATAGGGACCAGGTGCTCGTGATTACAGGGGCGTGAACACAAAACCCAACCCACACCACGTGACCAAACAAACCGTGACATATCTAATGAATAAAGATAAAGTGTGTTTCTACTCAAGGCAGCTTCAAAATGATTTCTTTGTCTACTTAACAATATTTAATTTAATTTTTGAATATGGAGTAAATCTTATTAGTCATTTCACAAAATTACTTAAAACTGTGTATTGATAGAAAGCAGACACATGCCCAGTGTCTTGAGAACTGAGTTTTTATTAATTTTCAAGCATTTAGACACCATGTGACCTTTAAAGGAATATTACATTTAGTCTGTAAAAGTACATGCTCACTTCCACATTTTGTACAAACACGGGCAGCACGGTGGCTTAGTGGTTAGCACATTCGCCTCTCAGCGCTCGGGATTCCCGGTTCGAATCCCCATCTGGGTGGAGTTTCCATGTTCTCCCTGTGTCTGCGTGGGTTTCCTCCCACAGTCCAAAAACATGGATCAAGTTAATTGAATTCTCAAAAATTGCCCCATATAGAGTGTGTGTGTGTGAGTGAGTGTGTGCCCAGCGATGGATTGGCACCCTGTCCTGGGTCTATCTGCCCAGCGCCCGAGACGTTCTCCCCTGGATGGGCATGGGGAACCCAATGGGGGACACAATGCTCACCGCGACCCTAATAGAGGATAAGCGGGAGATAATGAATGAATGAATGAATGTACAAACACTACATAATGGTACAAGTATATACACAGTACATTTGTTCATTGCTCCAGGAGTACTGAATGGTGTTCTGACCACAAACAAGGACATTTATTTACCATATGTGTTATTGTGTTAATGAAATTTTTTGTGTAGTTAATGTACTCTATCACCCAGTAATTATATTTCATTTTAATTCTGTAGAATAATAATTGTATTTTGTTACTAATCTTCCTTCCCGCCATTTTCCTCCACCAATGATTCTCAAACAAAGAAACGAGCAGATGGGCTGAACGTTTCACAACAGGAGCAACTATAAAATCTGTGTCATAACTGCAAACGTTTGGGAAGAAAATACAACCACACGAGTGTTGATCATCAATGCTTCGATTTATTATGATTGACTGCTCATTTATATAGGTAGATGAAAAAAAAACAGAATACAAAACAAGGTCATTCTTCCCACAGACTCCCAGTTAGGCCTTCACCAGGGAAAGTGAGGCCTTTTTTAGGTTCATAAGATCAACATGATTAAAGCATCATAGTACATTTTAGTAAATGGTTAAATAGTTAAATGATAAATAAAATGCACTTTAATGATAAACTACTTAGAAATATAAATGAATTTTGATTCTGCAAAACACCTCAGGTTTATAGTCTTGCAATGAAAGAGAAGTAAAAAAATATATATATATGTATTTGTTTTAACGTTGCTCTTTTAATACGGACTTATTTCTTAAATCCCTTGACATCCATATCATATTAAATGTCAGTATTTAAATCAGTTTAATAATTACTGGTAACACTGTTGATCCTATTGTTCTTTCAAAGGATTAAGTAACAGTGCTGTGCATGCGTTGTTATGCACCTCTCTTTGGCTTCTACTAGGTCCTGTAGAAGCAGGTAAATTAGATGTTTAGGTCACACAGTGCTGTATTTGGTTTTATCTTTTTAAAGGAAACAGCAGTCATGTCTGGAAGAGGTAAAGGTCTCGGTAAAGGTGGCGCTAAGCGGCACCGTAAAGTCTTTCATGATAACATCCAGGAAATCACTAAGCCCGCTATCCGCCGTCTGGCTCGCTGTGGTGGAGTCAAGCGGCTCTCCGGTCTGATCTATGAGGAGACCCGCGGCGGTTAAACCACTTTAATTCTCACAAACTCACGAACCCAACGGCTCTTTTATGAGCCGCCCACGTGTTCCTGAAAGGAGCTATTTCTAATTCTGTAATAATCTGATAGACCTGTAAGTGATTATATATTTTTTTCTGTGCAGTTTTTATTGCTTTCAATAACATTGCAACACATACAAACGATATTAATTATATTGGTAAAATAGTTCCAAGATAAGTTTTTAAATATGTTTAAACCAGTGAGGAGATATGTAATATTGGTCTGTCTTTTAAACATTGTGATTATATTGAAGAAACTTAATACAAAAGTTTACTTTTTCCTTTAAACCATATTCCTGGATATAATATATTTTGGACGTTTAAATTATTTAACTTAATTTAAACCATTCCACGTTTATAAATCAACTAGCCACTTATTTCCTTTTTACAAATCAGGTAAAAGAACTAACAGTTCTAAAAGAACAATGGAGATGGTTTAAAATTTGAATCATAGCTTTAGAACATGAGAGAAGAACATGCTAAACCACCATGCCTCCTACATATATTTTTATTGTCATTATTATTGGTGGTTTAGTGTTTAGCCTGTTCTCCTCTCAGCGCTGGGGAATGCTGAGGTTTTAATCTTAATCTGGGGGGAGTTTGTATGTTCTCCTCGAGTCCGCATAGGTGTCCTCTAGGTTCCCTTGTGCGGTGTCTGTGCTGAGAACCCAAAGAACACAAAGAGTTCCAAGGTAAAGTTCTTTATTCATTCGCTAGAACACAAATTTATGGTTCTCAGAACCAAATTCTCAGCGTCATGAACCGGTTTAAGTTCGTTATTTATTTATATAGCGCTTTTTACAACAGTACATTGTCACAAAGCAGCTTTACAGAATGAAAAACCTTCAAACCCCTAAAGAGCAAGCCGAAGCGACAGTGGCAAGAAAAAACTCCCTTTTATGTTGTTAATCAAGGAAGAGACCTCGGGAGGACCAAGACTCAGTGGGGGACCCATCCTCCTTGAGCGGTTTATTGACATTGGAACCAGTTTGGGAGAACCTAGAGCACATGTCGCCTGTTAAGACTTGATTTGGGAATGTATTTTCACTTAGTACAACACTTTCATAAGAGTTCTTTACATTATAATATTAGATGTGAATGTCGCAGAACTGCCAGAGAACCATTTACACGGAACCTTAAAGAGAGTATTGGGGTTAACTACACACACACACACTCACTCAGTATACACACATAGGGTGGTTACATGTTGAGTCGTCTCATGAGGGCTGTAGAACCCGTATGTAGGGTTGATGTGTAATGAGGATGAGCAGAACTGAATCTGAAACCTGATGTAGATTTAAATGTAGTGTTCTGTGTAGAAAAAGAAAACAGACGTGAAAACAAAGATGGATGCAGAAAGTTTTATTCAGATGATAAAGATCTTTAAGGATGAACACAGTAAGAACCCCCTGCAGATCATCAGAACCGCAGATCTTTAGAGAATCCTTAGTTTCAACTCAATGTCGATCCATGGAAAATGGATATGCACTGCGCCTCTTCCTGGTCTGCTGATTACAGAGGTCGGTTTCGCAGCAGTTCATACCTTTCATACAGGACGTTGCACGGATGCATCCGGCATCAAACCCTGAGAACATCAAGAGATTCTAATTCAGTACATACACCAGAACATCAGTGGACTCCACCCAGTTCCACCTGGGAGAACATGCTCACCTGCATAAGCCTTGTAACCGTAACATGAGTTCTTGCTGGAACCACATGTCACTACATCACATTTCCCAGTGTACTCATCACACTGCAGACACCTTATCGCAGATCCTGAAGATGGAGGAACATCAGAACGTTCTCAACATCACCTGCCGAGGGTTGGGGATGACATCATCAGAAAAAGCTCTGCATCACTCACCTTCCGTCAGGAGCAGGGCAAGAACCAGGGTCAGCAGTAGAACCTTCATCATTCTGGAGCATACAGGGTGAAGTACGTTAGCTCCGGAGAACAGTTCCTACGTCAAGCTCAGTAGTTCCAGATCATCAGACTCACCTTCAGTTCTAGACTCTCACAACTTCGTGAACGTTTCTCTCTCGCAAAAGGTCTGAGTTCCACTGCTTCATCTCGGTTCTTTATAAAACCCTGAAAGCTCTCTCCACCTGTCCTACATTGTTGTTGCTGCCTGGCCGCTCAAGGAGGATGAGTCCCCCACTGAGTCTTGGTCCTCCCAAGGTTTCTTCCTTAAATAACAACAGAAAAGGGAGTTTTTTTCTTGCCACTGTCGCTTCGGCTTGCTCTTTGGGGGTTTAAAGGCTTTTCATTCTGTAAAGCTGCTTTGTGACGATGTACTGTTGTAAAAAGCGCTATATAAATAAAGAACTTGAACTTGAACTTCAGGGTCATGTGACCTCGTCATCTGTTTACATTTAGAATAAACATCCTGAACTCTTAAAGAACTACATAATTATGGAGACTTTATGTACTTTGAGGTCAGTTCACCTGCTAATAGAACTCCAACGTTCTGTGGTTGTCAGAGAGCAACTCATTAGAACATGGAGTAAATTCAAAAGTTCCAGATCATCAGACTCACCATCAGTTCTAGACTCTCACACCGTCGTGAAGGTTCCTCTCTCATAGAAGGTCTGAGTTCCACCGCTTCATCTCAGTTCTTTATAGAACCCTGAAAGCTCTCTCCACCCTCAGGGTCATGTGACCTCGTCATCTGTTTACATTTAGAACAAACATCCTGATCTCAATATGAGGTTCATGATTCTGGAGACGTTCTACTCTTTGTGTTTTGATGAAAGAACTCCGATGTTCTGTAATTAACATCTAGAACTTTAGTTCTTGTTGGAATCAAAACATCAGAATAAACATCACATGACCTCATTATACAGGTACCCTCATTCGAAGTGTCTTGACAAGGATTAGAACCTAACGTTTGGGGTTAGAACATGGGGTCTGTCATGATGCCACAGGGTTCAACACCCCAAACACGGAGCCTTCAGCCCTAACTTCTGGCGGGCTCTTTGCGGTTCTCTTGGACTGCCTGTGTCTACGTTAAGAACGTGTGTTTTTTTTAAGCATCACTGCACTTTATGACAATCTGCTTTGATAAAGAACATGTTGATGTTCCACTGAAGCGGTGCATCATGGGGAAACTTTTTTGTGTACGTCTGACTTTTTCCCTCGGGAAAGGTTCTTAATGTGTTCCAGAGCAAATTTACTTTCATCATCTTTGGTACATCAAACAATTTACCCAGAACACAGAACCATCGGTTCTCTGGCTGAGTGCCAGATTTAACAAACGGGTTGATCACATGACCTCATTTTGCAGAAACAGAACACGAGGTTGGAGGCGGAACCCTGAAACAGTAACCCTGGAACATGAAGGGTTTGGGGCCTTGCTTAAGGGTGGACATCGAGTGTCCCTACATAGTGAGGGTTAGTGAGGATGGATTTCACTTTTTCCCACAAGCCTGCGACGGACCTGTCTCAAACTCAAAACGTTCCCCTTTTAGGAAAACTTGTTCACCAGACACTTTTCGGAGAACTCTCACAGCAACCTCGTCAGTGCTGCATCGGAACCTCGATTCCATGAACCAATAAAATAAAGCATGTTAATAAGAACACGGCCTGAATCACTACAGTAGAACCAGAACATCCACAGTGTGCAAAAGACCCGCAGTTCATGTGACTCCTGACCAATCAGAGTCAAGAATCAAAAATGCACTCATGTAGAACTGGACATAGACACACACACACAAAAACACATATATGCACACTTTTATATATATATATATATATATATATATATATATATATATATATATATATATATATATATATATATTATGTGTTCCTGTTATTATAATGTGTCGTGTTCTCTAATTTAAGACTTTGTTTCTAATTTTTGCAGTTTACTGCCCCGTCATTCTGGATTAAATGACTTAATGAAAATCCGCTTTGATTAAAGAACGTCAATAAATATTAAAAAACATGTTGATGTTCCACTTAAGCAGTGCATCGTGGGAAAGCGTGCAGGCCTGACTTTTTACCTCGGGGAATGTTCTTAATGTGTTCTAGTGCAAATTGACTTTCTGGTTTTATTCATCTGGTTTTTAGATCATCATCTTTGGAACATCAAACATTTTAACCAGAACCTGATACAGTAACCCTGGAACATCGAGTGTCCCTACATAGTGAGGTTTACTAAAAAGGGAACAGTTTACTCACTATGTAGGGACACTCGATGTTCAAGGGTTACTATATTGGGGTTCCGACTCCGTTCCGTTTGTTAAATAAAATGTATTATTATTATAATTGCATTAAATCAGATAAAGATTCCTTTAATGATTAAAGTCGTTGTTTGCGTGGTTCTACCACAGAAATAAATCGCACCAATTGTTCTTATTATTGTTATTGTTTTTATAATAATACACAGTGGCATAGAGCACGTTCGCGTCTCAGCACTAGGGATTCCCGGTTCAAATTTTCCATCTTCTCCACATGTCCGCGTGGGTTTCCTCCAGGTTCTCCGGTTTCCACCCACAGTCCAAAAACATGGATCAAGTCAATTGAGTTCTCCAAATTGCCTCATATAGAGTGTGTCTGCGTGCATGTCTGTGTGTGTGAGTGTGTGCCCAGCGATAGATTGGCGCCCTGTCCTGGGTGTATCTGCCCAGTGCCCGAAATGTTCTCCTCTGGATGGGCATGGAACCCCCCGCGACCCTAATATAGGATAAAGCGGAAGATAATGAATGAAATATAATAATAAAAATTATAATAATTATTGTTATTGTTATATTTATTATTATTATTGTAGTTATTATTATTATTATATTTATTTATTTTTTATTATTATTTATTGTTGTTATTTATTATTATTATTATTATTATTATTATTATTATTATTATTGTTGTTGTTGTTATCCATCCATCCATCAATTATCTTCCGCTTTATTCTATATTAGGTTCGCGGGGGGGTTCCCCATGCCCATCCAGGGGAGAACGTTTCGGGCGCTGGGCAGATAGACCCAGGACAGGGCACCAATCCATCGCTGGGCACACACTCATTCACACAGATACACTCTATATGGGGCAATTTGGAGAACTAAATTGACTTGATCATTCTTTTTGGACTGTGGGAGGAAACCGGAGAACCCGGATTAAACCCACTCAGACACGGGGAGAACATGGAAACTCCACCCAGATGGGGAATCGAACCGGGAATCCCTAGTGCTGAGAGGCAAACATGCTAACCACTAAGCCACCGTGTTATTTTTAATAATATAATTATTATTTTTAATAATATAATGTTAACTATTGAACAGCAGAGGGCAATGATAAATTTTTTTAACAACTCTGTTGTTTCTCGTGGTTCCGTTTCCAGTGGAGATGTTCTGAGGGTGAACCCGAGACGCCATGTGACTTTATAAACACTGTGTGTCAGAGTCCACCACCAAAAAACAAGAACAAAGATGGATGCTGTCAGTTTAATTCAGATCATAAAGATCTTTAAAGAACAGTAAGAACATCGCGCAGATATTCAGAACCTCAGAACTTTGGAACTAAGACTGCACTTGCTTTGTATTTGGTATGCGGACTGCAATGCTTCTCTTCCTGTTCTGCTGATTACAGAGGTCGGTTCCGCAGTTCATACCTTTCATACAGGACGTTGCACGGTTGCATCCGGCATCAAACCCTGAGAACATTAAGAGGTTCTAATTCAGTACATACACCAGAACATCAGTGGACTCCACCCAGTTCCAGAGGGGAGAACACACATCACATTTCCCAGAGTACTCATCACACTGGAGACACCTTATCGCAGTACCTGAAGACGTAGAACATCAAAACATTCTCAACATCACCCGTTGGTGATGACCATCAAAAAAAGCTCCGCATCACTCACCTTCCGTCAGGAGCAGGGCAAGAACCAGGGTCAGCAGTAGAATCTTCATCATTCTGAAACATACAGGGTGAAGAACGTTACCTCCGGAGAACAGTTCCTACGTCATGTTCAGAAGTTCCAGATCATCAGACTCGCCTTCAGTTCTAGACTCTCACACCGTCGTGAATGTTCCTCTCTCGCAGAAGGTCTGAGTTCCACCGCTTCATCTCGGTTCTTTATAGAACCCTGAAAGCTCTCTCCACCTTCAGGATCATGTGACCTTGTCATCTGTTTACATTTAGAATTAAAGTCCTGATCTCGGAACCAACAACATAATTATTGAGACGTTCCACTTTATGTACTTTGAGGTCAGTCCACCTGCTAATAGAACTCCAACGTTCTGTGACTGTCAGAGAGCATGTTCTCCTCCAGGATGAACTTAATTTAATGTTCTCTAATTTTAGGCTTTGTTTCCACTTTCTGCTGTTTTATTGGTTCTCATTTGCCCAGAACTACATTGGAGAATTTGCTCAAGTACCTAAAGAGAGCTGGAACCAGCGTCTTAAAGACAGCTGTTAGTAACCCAGTGCATCGTGGGAAAGCATGCAGGCCTGACTTTTTACTACGAGGAATGTTCTTAATGTGTTCTAGTGCAAATTGACTTTCTGGTTTTATTCATCTGGGTTTCTGGGTTTTAGATCATCATCTTTGGAACATCAAACATTTTAATCAGACAAGTAACCATTGGTTCTCTGGCTGAGTGCCAGATTTAACAAAACGAATGGAGTTGGAACCCTGATACAGTAACTCTGGAACATCGAGTGTCCCTACATACTGAGTAAACTGTTCCCTTTTTAATAACCCTCACTATGTAGGGACACTTGATGTCCACCCTTAAGCAAGGCCCCTAACCCTCGATGTTCCAGGGTTACTGTGTCAGGGTTCCGAGTCCGTTTTGTTTGGTAAATCTGGCACTCAGCCAGAGAACTGATGGTTACAGTTCTGGTTAAAATGTTTGATGTTCCAAAGATGATGATCTAAAACCCAGATGAAGAAAATCAGAAAGTCAATTTGCACTAGAACTCATTAATAACATTCCCCGAGGTAAAACGTCCGGCCTGCACACATTCCCAGAGTGCACTGCTTTAATGGAACATCAGCATTATTATTTTAATTTTTATTGATGTTTTATTGGGGGGGGGGTTCTAACGGCCGTCTTTGATATGCTCTTTAGGTACTTGAGCAGGTTCTCCGATGGAGTTCTAGGCAAATGAGAACCAATAAAATAGCAGAAAGTGGAAACAAAGCCTGAAATTAGAGAACATTAAATTAAGTTCATCCAGGAGGAGAACATGCTCTCTGACAGTCACAGAACGTTGGAGTTCTATTAGCAGGTGGACTGACCTTAAAGTACATAAAGTGGAACGTCTCCATAATTATGTGGTTGGTTCCGAGATCAGTATGTTAATTCTAAATGTAAACAGATGACAAGGTCACATGATCCTGAAGGTGGAGAGAGCTTTCAGGGTTCTATAAATAACCAAAATGAAGCGGTGGAACTCAGACCTTCTGTGAGAGAGGAACTTTCACGAAGGTGTGAGAGTCTAGAACTGAAGGTGAGTCTGATGATCTGGAACTTCTGAACATGACGTGGAAACTGTTCTCCGGTGCTAACGTTCTTCACCCTGTATGTTCCAGAATGATGAAGGTTCTATTGCTGACCCTGGTTCTTGCCCTGCTCCTGATGGAAGGTGAGTGATGCGGAGGTTTTTCTGATGATTTCATCACCAACCCCCGACGGGTCATGTTGAGAAAGTTTTGATGTACCTCCATCTTCAGGTTCTGCGATAAGGTGTCTGCAGTGTGATGAGTACACTGGGAAATGTGATGTAGTGACTTGTGGTTCCAGAGAGAACTCATGTTACGGTTACAATACTTATGTAGGTGAGGATGTTTTCCCTGGTAGAACTGGAGTCTTCTGATGTTCTGGTGTATGTACTGAATTAGAACCTCTTGATGTTCTCAGGGTTTGATGCCGGATGCATCAGTGCAACGTCCTGTATGAAAGGTGTGAACTGCTGCGGAACCGACCTCTGTAATCAGCAGAACATTAACAAAGGCAATGCACTCTTAGTTCCAAAGTTCTGAGGTTCTGATGATCTGCATGTTTTCACTGTTCTTCAAAGATCTTTATGATCTGAATTAAACTGACAGCATCCATCTTTGTTCTGGTTTTTGGGTGGTGGACTCTGACACACAGTGTTTTTAAAATCACACGGCATCTCGGGTTCACCTGCAGAACATCTCCATTGGAAATGGAACTACGCGAAACAACAGAGAAGTTAATCATCACCCTCTGTTGTAGTTAATAGTTAACATTATATAATACATGGAGTTTCCATGTTCACCCCGTGTCTGCGTGGGTTTCCTCCGGGTTCTCTGGTTTCCTCACACAGTCCAAAACATGGATCAGGTCTATTGGGTTCTCCAAATTGCCCCATATAGACTGTGTTTGTGTCTGTGGGTGTGAGTGTGTGTCCAGTGATAGATTGGCATCCTGTCCTAGGTGTATCTGCCCAGCGCCCAAGACGTTCTCCCCCGGATGGGCATGGGGAACCTCCTAGCGACCCTAATATAGGATAAAGCGGAAGATAATGAATGAATAATAATAACAACAACAATAATAATAATAATAATAATAATAATAATAATAATTAATTGATTCATTCATTCATTCATTATCTTCTGCTTATCCTCTACTAGGGTCGCGGTGGGGTTCCCCATGCCCATCCAGGGGAGAACGTCTCGGGCGCTGGGCAGATAGACCCAGGACAGGGCGCCAATCCATCACTGGGCACACACTCACTCACACAGACACACTCTAAATGGGGCAATTTTGAGGATTCAATTAACTTGATCCATGTTTTTGGACTGTGGGAGAAAACCGGAGAACCCGGAGGAAACCCACGCAGACACGGGGAGAACATGGAAACTCCACCCAGATGGGGATTCGAACCGGGAATCCCTAGCGCTGAGAGGCGAACGTGCTAACCACTAAGCCACCGTGCCGCCAATAATAATAATAATAATAATAATAATAATAATAATAGATAGATAGATAGATATAATAAAAAATACTAAATAATAAAAATAATAATTATAATAAATATCATTTTTAAAAACGCTTCCACACACAAGGTTCAGGGGTTGAAGGTGAGCGACAGAACCTGAAATTTTTTTAAGTGTTAAGAATAAGGAAGAATACTTGAATACTATGAAAACGATTGAAGACCGTTCCCGCCACTGATTTTATATCCCAAAATTCTGACTTTTAATCTCATCTATCATGTCGCATGTATAAGCATGTATACACTTATATTGTGATAAATTACTTTCTGCTATATGTGGTTCTGCGGCACTGTGGCATAGTGGTTAGCACGTTCGCCTCCCAGTGTGAGGGAATCCCGGTTCGATCCTGGGTTTCCTCCAGGTTCCTTCTGCAGTCCAAAAAACATGGATCAAGGTCAATTGAATTCTCAAAATTGCACCATATAGAGTGTGCTTTTGTGTGTGTGAGTTGGTGCCCAGCGATAGATTGGTTTCCTGTCCTGGGTGTTTCTGCCCAGGGCCCGAAACATTCCCCCTGTCCCCCCCCCCCCCCCATCTCGCAACCCTAGTGCAGGATAAAGCGGAAGATAATGGATGAATGTATGTCATTCTTAAAATAAACAGTAAACCATTTAGAATGTTATTAGTGCTAATACCACGTCTGCAGCATTTTCCTACTTTACAGATTAAGATGTTATTTACTGAATTATTAAAACTTAAACTGTGCATCATGTTGTCCGTAAATCATATGCAGTATGTTTGTATGGTGCAGTACATTCTTTGTTACTTATGTAATCCTAAAACCTAACAGATATTTGCGTAACAAATATTAAACCGTCACTATGTCAGGTTGGGAGGGCTGGGCCACTCCCACCTGTCATCCGTGTTTCGGGTTTGGCCTCGTAGGGCTTCCGTAGATAGGGCTCGTACGGGGATCGGGTCCTACCTGATCACATGTGACCTGCCGGCGGTGTCTTAAGCAGGTGGTTTCCCGTCGGCCGGCAGGTCAGCATTAGCATTAGCATTAGCATTAGCTTAAGCTGGAGCTTATGTTGTCACATCGGGTGTCTGCGTTTGTGTTCTTTTTATGGTTAGTTTTGTTTGTGTTTCTCGGCACGTTCCGCCGTGCCTTCAGCGGTGCCTTCCCGCCGTTATATATATTCGCGTTGTTCTCCCGGCACGTCCCGTCGTGCCTGCAACGGCGTTCCCGCTGCCTTCTGTAAATAAACAGTTTTGTTCGCTTACCTGGTCGCCTGGCTCGCTTTCTGCACCGCACTGTGCCGCTTCCTCCGGACAGCGCGCACCCGACAATTCGTGACACACTATTGTTCTGTTGGCGGGCTTCTAAAGCTTTGTTCTAAATCGCTACTTAGAACAAACGTAGTGCACAATAAGCGTTCTTGTTCAAAGAAACGGAAACAAGTACAAATATCTGGGCCATTTTTATTAATGTGTTTTTGGCGATAAAACAGTGTTTGTTAGTAAACTTATTAGTAAATCATGTAAAAAAAAAAAATACAGTCAGTAGTGAACAAGGAAACAAGTGGACTAGTCAACATGCAGTTTAAAATTTAATAAACAGAGCGTAAATCTGTAATTCTACAGCTTACTGTATTTTATTAATGCTCCCACTTTATGGAAGATTCCCTTCAAGGGCTGTATTTATTTATAAACAGAGTTTGGGGAACATTTCTACTCTATTTTATTCATTTATGTTAAACTGATAAAACTCCAGTCCAACTGGAAATTTTTGATAATTATACAGTGTTACTGGTAAACTACAGTGTAGTGTAGTTCTTCATAACCGATCAATTTTATAATCTATAATACTGCTGGGTTCTGCACTTTATTAATAAAATTCATAAAATTTATTGCGGCGGCACGGTGGCTTAGTGGTTAGCACGTTCGCCTCTCAGCGCTAGGGATTCCCGGTTCGAATCCCCATCTGGGTGGAGTTTCCATGTTCTCCCCGTGTCTGCGTGGGTTTTCTCCGGGTTCTCCGGTTTCCTCCCACAGTCCAAAAACATGGATCAAGTTAATTGATTTCTCAAAATTGCCCCATTTAGAGTGTGTCTGTGTGAGTGAGTGTATGCCCAGCGATGGATTGGCGCCC
>JAFMOD010000496.1:6645-25255 GCA_019802435.1 Corydoras maculifer
GAGAGAGAGACACACACACACACACAGACACACACACACAGAGACACACACAGACAGAGACACACACAGACAGAGACACACACAGACACACACACAGAGACACACACACACACACAGAGACACACACAAAGAGACACACACAAAGAGACACACACACACAGAGACACACACACACACACACACACACAGACACAGAGACACACACACACACAGACACAAAGACACACACACACACAGACACAAAGACACACACACACACACACACAAAGACACACACACACAAAGACACACACACACACAGACACAAACACACAGAGGTGAACATGTGAACCTAACACAGTGTGCTTTAATGACAGTATTTAAAGGTGTTTGTACCCTGTATGTCCGGGTCGGCGACTCCAGGTTCGACCTGGTAATACTCCTGACACAGTGCGGGCAAAGCCGAGACGGCCACCTCCTGCAAACACACACACACACACACACACACACACATTACCCCTGGTGCATTTTAAAGGTATGTATTCGTAATCTTCTGTATTTACCTGGATCTCCTGTTTCCCGATCAAACATCCATCAATCAGCGACTGCCATCCACCTGCAGGGTCCCAGAGTTAATCAACCACCTTAACGTTTACTCATTAAGACGCTTTTATCCAACGCAACTCACAAACGAGACACCACCACCACAGCTCCGCTGTGGAACTATCGACCTGATCGGTAACCTGAGCCCGCCTTCATTATCATTTCAATCATTATTACGGACAGAGTCGGGTGGACGGTTGCACCATTGTGCAGTGGTGAGGTTGCCCCACCGGGCGGCATCCATCAGTAGAACGTAGTGAACGAGACGGCGTGTGTTTTAAAATCTAGAGTGAAGGTCCGAGGGGCCAGATCCAGAGACCGTCCCGTAGATCAGAGTCAGCTACAGGGAGCCAATCAGAGAGGAGAGGTGGATTCACATGACTCACTTGGGTGGCTGAACACGAATCGGCCAGCTGTGCATTACGGTTATAGAGCCGGGATAGGCTGAGGACTTGGACTGACAGCTGAGCAGCATGTTCAGTGAAGGGTCTGAAAGAACCGTCTTGGTCACATGATCAGAGAGTTTGGGACGCGAGTCCATTCTGTCACCATGGTTACGGAACGAGGCGCCAGGTCGTGATGGACTGAGGGTTTAATTAAGTCTGTATTAATTACTTGGTAATTAACCTCCCAAATTAGGCTGTTTAATGTTACTTACTTATCACGGGGTCGTCCTTAAACGGCATCTTGGAGAGGGACAGTTTCTGGATGAGGACACACACTGCGCGCACGCACACACACACACACACACACACACACACACACACACACACACACACACACACACACACACACACACACACAGGATCAGGGATCTGAATCAAAGGTTATCCTGTTAATTAATTCTCACAATGTTTTAATGATATTATAAACGATGACATGAGACTCAAATAATTAACCTTTAATTATTTCGTGGCATTATACGGTGGCTTAGTGGTTTAGCATGTTCTCCTCTCAGCGCTAGGGATTCCCGGTTCGAATCCCTATCTGGGTGGAGTTTCCATGTCCTCCCCGTGTCCGCGTGGGGTTCCTCCGGGTTCTCCGGTTTCCTCCCACAGTCCAAAACATGGATCAAGTTAAGTGAATTCTCAAAATTGCCCCCTATAGAGTGTGTCTGGGAGTAAGAGTGTGTCCAGTGATAGATTGCCCCCCCTGTCCTGGGTGTATCTGCCCAGCGCCCGAAACGTTCTCCCCTGGATGGGCATGGGGAACCCCCCCCCCCATAGAGGATAAAGTGGAAGATAACGGATGGATGATTGACATTATACACGTTTCACGTATCCTATATTGGGGGGGGTGTGTGTTCCCCATGCCCATCCAGGGGAGAACGTTTCGGGCGCTGGGCAGATACTCCCAGGACAGGGGGGCAATCTATCACTGGACACACACTTACTCACACACACACTCCATTTGGGGCAATTTGGAGAAACCGTGCCGTTTCATATGTTCAATGAAATTAAAGAGCCTTTTCGTAAAGCGCGGCCGCGCCCTTCGTTAGGCGGGAGCGACCCGTTAGGACGGATTTGAATATGTCTGGCTCCCGGCGGCGGCGGCGGCTTTGATCTCGGCGGGTTTGAAGATGATTTGTAACTTTACCTGCAGGCTTCATCAGCTCGCCTCCCAAACCCCTGAGAGAGAGGGAGGGGGGAGGGGGGGAGAGAGAGAGAGGTGGGTGCTGGGTAATTTGGAACAGATCGACATGCATCGGCGGGACGGACGGACGGACGGACACTCACCTGTACAGCTTTCTGTCCGAGAGCTACGGGGAGGAGACGAAAAGTCCGGGTTATGTTTATGCTTCTGTCAGCATTTATTATTATATAATAATATATATAATTAATTAATTAATTAGAGAAGGGCTTTTATTAATGAGATCAAAGAGAGATGAGTGATGTGGACACGCCTCACCTTTGGGTGGATGTCCTTCAGACCTTGGACGGAGTCCGGAGACAGGAGGTCTGTGAGCGTCCTGAGAGCAACAGCAGAGGGTTAACATGACAGAAGCTCTGAGAGTCATATATACATACGTTATTCATTATCCTCCATTTTATCCTCTACTAGGGTTGGGGGGGGGGGGTTTCGGGCGCCGGGCAGATACACCCAAGACAGGACACAAATCTATCACTGGACACACACTCACTCACACACTCTATATGGGGCAATTTGGAGAATTCAATTGACCTTGATCCATGTTTTCGGACTGTGGGAGGAAAGCCACGCGGACACGGGAAGGACATGGATACTCCACCCATTTGGGGATTCGAACGGGGAATCCCCAGAGCTGAGAGGAGAACATGCCAAACCAATAAGCCACCTTGCCGCTCAAGTCCATCCATCAATCCATCATCTTCTGCTATATCAGGGTCGGGGGGGGGGGTTCCCCATGCCCATCCAGGGGAGAACGTTTCGGGCGCTGGGCAGATACACCCAGGACAGGGGGGCAATCTATCACTGGGCACACACTCACACTCTATATGGGGCAATTTGGAGAACTCAATTGACCTTGATCCATGTTTTTGGACTGTGGGAGGAAACCCACGCGGACACGGGGAGGACATGGAAACTCCACCCAGATTGGGATTCGAACCGGAAATCCACTAAGCCACTGTGACGCCTGTGTCATATTATTATTATTATTTATTATTGATGAATATTTAACAATTTATTATTTGGTGACAGTATCCGGGACGGCGACATCAGCGACACATCCCCGGCTCCACCCTTTTTTTTTTTTTGGGATGCCTTTACTTTAGTGAGAGTCACATTCTCGTTTGCATTGTAGCTCATCGTTATTAAATTTACTAAATACATATGTTGGTGGTGTAGTAGCTATTAGGTGTACCACCTTATTCGTGAAGAGCGCTGTCTCGTTCCACACACACACACACACACACACACACACACACACACACACTGTACAGTATTTTATTTTGTTGGAATGAAAAATAAAATCCTTGAATAAAGTATCTTTTTTGACTTTTTTCTGATCGGAGGAGCAGTCACCTGTCGGTCGCAGCTCCAAGCCTGTAGAGGGCGTAGGTGATCTCGGCACAGGCCAGGACGGCACCATGGCGGGCGTGCAGGTCTATCCCGGTTGTCATGGGCAACAGCTGCGGGAGAACTAAAAAGAAAATAAATAAATAAATACATTTAAAAAAATCTAATTAACTGGGTTTTCGTACCGACACTAAAACAGCGACCTCTACTGACTGCTCAACAGAACAGCAGGGGTCATTTTTTAAGGGGTCCTGTGGACAAGCGACCTGTCAATCAAGGAGACAATCCATCCTTGATGGGGGGGGGGGTCCCCCCATGCCCATCCAGGGGAGAACGTTTCAGGCGCTGGGCAGATACACCCAGGACAGGGGGGCAATCTATCACTGGACACACACTCACTCTCACACACACACACTCTATATGGGGCAATTTGGAGAACTCAATTGACCTTGAATCCATGTTTTTGGACTGTGGGAGGAAGCCAGAGAACCCGGAGGAAACCCACACGGACATGGAGAGGACATGGAAACTCCACCCAGATGGGGATTCGAACCAGGAATCCCTAGTGCTGAGAGGAGAACATGCCAAACCACCACTAAGCCACCGCGCCGCCTCAAGGAGATCAAAGGAAGGTAAATTGTGGCTTCTCCCATCACCTCCTGTATATCCCTCCACCTTCCAGGGTCGTGATGGGGCCTATCCCAGCACTCCTGGCAGGGAAACACCTGATTTGGTCTGATTTAAGGGAGAACATGCAAATGCCACACAGCTGTAATCCTGCAGCGCTCACCCGTGTTGGCCATGTAGTCCGGGGCCTGTGGGGTGAGGTTGTGAAGCGCCTTGGTTGCCAGCTCTCTGATGGCACTGGACACACACACACACACACACACACACACACACACACACACACACACACATTTAAATACATCTTTTAATTAAACGACTTATTTTAATATAAACATTAATTAGTCTTACTCATCCCAGTGGTTGTTCTTCCGGGTAACCAAGTGGTCGATCATTGGCTGGGTGTATTCCTCAAAACCCGCCACATAAACACTAAAGAAAAAAATAAATCAATAAAAGACGGGTGGCTTAGTGGTTTGGCATGTTCTCCTCTCAGCACTAGAGAATCCCGGTTCGAATCCCAATCTGGGTGGAGTTTGCATGTCCTCCCCGTGTCCGCCTGGGTTCTCCGGGACACTTTCCTCCCACAGTCCAAAAACATGGTTCAAGTCAATTGAGTTCTCCAAATTGCCCCATATAGTGTGTGTGTGAGTGTGTGTCCAGTGATAGATTGCCCCCTTGTCCCGGGCGTTTCTGCCACAGCGCCCGGGACGTTTTCCCCCCCCGCAACCCTAATAGAGGATAAAGCGGAAGATGATGAATGAATGAATTAAAGACATGGACCCTGGAGAAGCATCTGAGGACATGTCGTCCACTATCCAGCGCCAAACTGACCCAACACTCAAGATTCGGAATTCAGAGACGGTCACGTCCATTCATTTTATCTTCCGCTCCCCTGTCCATCCAGGGGAGAAAGTTTCAGGCGCTGGACAGGTACACCCAGGACAGAGGGGGCAATCTATACCTGAACACACATACACACTCTACATGGGGCAATTTGGAGAATTCAATTCACCTTGATCCATGTTTTTGGACTGTGGGAGGAAACCGGAGAACCCGGAGGAAACCGACGTGGACACAGGGCGGACATGCAAACTCCACCCAGATGGGGATTCGAACAGGGATTCGATGTGATGGACGAGCGTTACCAAGGTGACTGATGATCCCCATTATTTAATGTAAGAGGTATGGTGATTGGCATGTTCTCCTCTCAGCACTGGGGATTCAGGTATCGAATCTCGATCTGGGTGGAGTTTGCATGTCCTCCCCGTGTCCGTGTGGGTTTCCTCCGGGTTTTTCGGTGTGCTCCCACAGTCCCAAAACATGGATTCAAGGTGACTCGAATGCTCTAAATTGCCCCATATGGAGTGTGTCCGGTGATAGATCCACGACCCTAGTAGAGGATTAAGGGGAAGATAAATAAATGTAAGAAATAAATCTATAAACTTCGTAGTTCAGGATGATCAGCGTTTCCACTCAGATGAGACCCACAGGTTCCGTTTGGAATGGTCCTCTCAGACGGGGCCCTCAGACGGGGCCCTGCAGGTCTGAACGGTTTACTGCACATACGTCTCATCCTAAAGTGCAGTAACGCCTTCCAACAGAACGGCACTCAGAAAGCCGCCGCTGCCGGAGGCTGGACATTCTCCTGCACGCCGTATACGGAGAACCCGCCACGCCGCCGCGCTCAGCGTCCGCAGAGACGCCTCCCGTCCCCTCACCTGATGGACAGGTAGCAGTTTTTCAGGTTCCCAACGGCGAAGTAGTCTGCAGCCGTCAGGATATCGATCCCGTGGGGGAAGGTTCCCTGAACAGAGAGAAGCCATGACTCCTGATCATTATATTTATTATAGTAATTATATGATATTAATTAAATGATATTATACTGTATTATATTTATTATGTAATGTTATATTAATTATATTATATTTATTATATTAATTATATGATATTAATTAAATGATATACTGTATTATATTTATTATGTAATATTATATTTTATTAATTATATTATATTAATTATATTATATTTATTATATTAATTATATGATATTATACTGTATATTTATTATGTAATATTATATTATATTAATTATATTATATTTATTATATTAATTATATGATATTATACTGTATTATATTTATTATGTAATATTATATTTATTATTTAATATTGTATTATATTTATTATAATATATCATACTATATTAATTATATTATACTATATTATATGTATTTTGTTATATTACATTATATTTAATATATTATATTATATTTATTATACTATACTATATTATATGTATTACATATATGTTATGTTGTTATGTTATATTTATTCATTATCTCCCGCTTATCCTCTATTAGGGTCGCGGTGGGGTTCCCCATGCCCATCCAGGGGAGAACGTCTCAGGCGCTGGGCAGATAGACCCAGGACAGGGCGCCAATCCATCGCTGGGCACACACTCACTTACTCAGACAGACACACTCTATATGGGGCAATTTGGAGAATTCAATTGACTTGATCCATGTTTTTGGACTGTGGGAGGAGGAAACCCACGCAGACACGGGGAGGACGTGGAAACTCCACCCAGATGGGGATTCGAACCGGAAATCCCTAGTGCTGAGAGGAGAACGTGCTAACCACTATGCCACCGTGCCGCCTATATTTATTATATTATATTTATTATATTATATTTATTATATTATATTTATTATATTATATTTATTATGTTATATTTATTATGTTATATTTATTATGTTATATTATAATATATATTTATACACAACACGCTGAGGGTCATACCTGCCTGCCGACATTCTCCTGAAACGCCGCCTGCAAAGAGAACACAGATCTGTTATATCACCTTGATTTAGGTGGAGGTGGTGGTGGAGGAGGTGGTGGTGTGGCGGCGGACTCACCGAGGCGGCTTTCCTGCAGGTGACGTTCCGGTCGAAAACGGCGGCGATCACCAGCGCGCTGGGAACAAGAACACGAATCTGATCAGGTCTGATTCCCCGACTTCACCCGTTTACGCTTCCCTCAATTGCCCCATTCACTTCCATTCATTTTTCAAGAGTGTGAGATAGCACCGCCGTTTGAAAATGAGTGATAACGACTAATAGACCCCTGGCCACGCCCACTTTTTTTAATTTATTTTTTTAACTCGTGTGCCGTATTGCTGTGCTATACGTATGCACTAGGGCTGCTGAAAAAAAATTTATTCTTCAAAAGGATCGCGATACGTAGTCCCGCCGATTCAGAATCGATTTTAAAATGCGTTTTTAAATGCGCGAGCCCGTTCGGCGTGACATCACCCTGAGATCAAAGACGTAGAATATTTAAAGGTTAAGTTTGGAAAATGTAGCGAACGTTGGTGCAAAATAGTTAATAGTTATGGATTTTATTTTTAAGGTGAAGTTTTGAAGATTTGCAGAATCTAAAGTCACTCTGACTGTGAAGTCTGTATTTTAGTTTGGATTAAAGGTGAATGCACCATGGGAAACTTTTGTATTAATATATTTGGAATTATTTGTTCATTGATGGATGTTTTTTTAAGAAAAATAGTGCAATCCTATTTTTATATAAATATAAAATGAAGCAAAACAGATTTGATACAGGACAAAACCTGAGAGTATTGTTCGTGAATCAAATCGTGAATCAAAATTCGAATCGAATCGCCTGACACAGAGATTCGAACCCCTAATATGCAACTCATCAGGTTGGGATCAGTGAGCGTTCTAGAATGTACCGCGGGGACTGATGGGTCCGGAACGACTACATATAAATATGGAAATCTCATACGCGGGACGACGTTTGTGAGGTCCCACCTGTCTCATTAAGGTCGGGGGTCTGTGCGGGGCCTTCCCTAAACTGTTCTCACGTAAACTGGATGTAAACAAATCATCCAAAAACGCATGACCAGTTTATAATCTTATCAGGATTTGTATGAGGGCGGCACGGTGGCTTAGTGGTTTGGCATGTTCTCCTCTCAGCTCTAGGGATTCCCGGTTCGAATCCCGATCTGGGTGGAGTTCCCATGTCCTCCCCCTGTCCGCGTGGGTTTCCTCCGGTCTCCTCCCACAGTCCAAACACATGGATCAAGGTTAAGTGCATTCTCCAAATTGCCCCATATAGAGTGTGTCTGTGTGTCCAGTGTCCATTTTTGCATAAATATTCTGAATCAAGAATCGATTCGGAATCAAAAATTTGAATCGAATCGGCAGACGCAGAGATTCGCACCCTTACTGCACTCAGACCGGCATGTTGTTTAGGAAGCGCACCCCTGCGGTTCAGACAGAGGACGATAAGACGATAGCGCTCGTGAGGTTGGCGAGGTGGTTGTTGTAGTACCCCCACCCCCCCACCCCGGAGCAGCGCTCCGACACGCCCCCCGCTGACAGGCTGTGTGAATGTGCCCGCGAGGGATTCCCACCAAAACACACACTCCACACGCAGACGCTCAGCCCAGCAGAAAGATCTGGTGTTGGCATGAGTGCTCGGGGGCGCACACACACACACACACACACACACACACACACACACACACACACTCTGATGGTTTCAGTTCTGAGGATGGCCCGGAGCCACACAAATCCGCTTGTTAAATGTATTGTGCGCACCTCGGCTGAGTCGGCACTTTCGGGACGGCGTGAGAACGTGGTGGGGGGGGATGGGGGGGTATATTCGGGTCGAGGGCCCGGGTGGAGGGAGCGACGCGTAGCGGGGCCCTGCCGGGAAGCGACAACAGGACCCGACAGGCTCGAGCGAGACGGTGACCGAAACCACAGCCACCGAGCCGAAACCTGGCAGCCTGAGCGCAGAGGACTGGGGGGGGGGTGAGCGCCTCATTGGGCGAGTGACAAACTGAACCGGGCGGAGCTGTCGGTTGCAGACGCGCCTGCACTTGCCCATCGGGGAGGCAGGGCCAAAGGGGAGCAGACAGGTCGGGCCGAACGCTCAGGTGTGCACAGACCCCGCGTTACCCTCAGCCACATACACCGCTCGTTTGGGGGGGCAGGGGGGTAATAGGGGGGGTGTATGTGTGCGCGCTGTGGGAAGAGCCGGCGCGGTGCGTTCACAACCGAACCCTGAGATGGCGGGCGTGATGGATGAGTGTCGGCACGCAGGGAATAAACGGTAATTGCGGTGGGGGGGGGGGCGTGGCGGGTTTAAGGGGCGGGCTTTCGGGAGGTTGTCCGTCAGGCGGCTAACAAAAGTGCGTGCCCCCCCCCCCCCCCCCCCGCCCGCTCAGGCTGAACAGAGATTAGGGTTCCCGTTTAAAAGACCCCACCCCCCCCACCCCGAGGGCGTCAGGGTTACGGACTACGGACACGGCCGTGACGTGAAGGACGGCAAAATTAATAAATAAATAAAAATTTTATTAATTCGGTTCATAAATAAATAAATAAGACAAACAAACAAATAAATTGATAGATAAATAAATAAAACAAACGAATAAATACAGTGCATTAATAAATAAACAAAAATCAAACCAATTCATAAATAAATATTTCATTAATTTGTTAATAAATAAATAAATAAATAAGACAAACAAACAAAATTTTGATTAAATAAATAAATAAACAAATAAATTGCTAAATAAATAAGACAAACGAATAAATACAGAACATTAATAAATAAACAAAAATCAAACAAATTAATAAATAAACAAACAAAAATAAATAATCACAAAAACTAAGCGAATTAATTAATACAATTAAATGTGCGGGGCCTTCCCTAAACTGTTGTCATGTGAACTGGATGTATACGAATCCTCAAATCGCATGACGAGCCTCGGTTTGTAATCCGGGCTCGCATCCAGGGGACATTACGTGTCCCCGAGCGGCGTTACACACACACGAGGCGCGTCGGGGGGGGGGGGGGGGGTTGGCGGCCGTAAGGGACGGGGGGCGGAGCTTGGAACGAGGAGCGGCGTTCAAACTGGTTTTAGGGACGCGCATTCCTCCGGGACAGAAAGGTGCAAAACAGCCCTCGCGTTGCTCTAACATAAACCAGAGAAATGCGTGTCCCTAAGGGCTTTTATGGGCGGGGCAACCAGCCACACCATGACGTCAGCGGGCCCCAAAGTCAGGCTCGGGACCCGGGGGTCAGGAACCTTTATTAGGAACCTTTATTAGTACCAAAGTACCAAACACCATATTTTAAAAACGTAAATCCATTATAAAGTGCCTTACGCATGACATCTTTAATAACCCCGCCCCCTTTACATCCTTCCATTATCTTTACATATAACCAGCATGCAGTGGCACGGGGGCTTAGTGGTTTGGCATGTTCTCCTCTCAGCACTAGGGATTCCCGGTTCGAATCCCCATCTGGGTGGAGTTTGCATGTCCTCCCCGTGTCCGAGTGGGTTTCCTCCTGGTTCTCCGGTTTCCTTCCACAGTCCAAAAAACATGGATCAAGGTCAAACGTTCTCCCCTGGATGGGCATGGGGATGGGGATGGGCAACCTCCTCCCCCCCTACACCCGGCAACCTTAGTAGAGGCTCTGCATTCTGTTGACACGCCGCTTTGGGGCCGTAAATACAAAAATAACGTCTTTATTTTAAATTGGTAAACCTGGCAACCCAAATCTACTTCAAGAAATAACAGACATTTTTAATTAAAAGTAATTAATGTCATATTTAAGACACCCGTAATGAGTGTAGTGTTTTATTTCTCCACACAAACCCCCCCCCCAATATCACCATCCAAAAAAAAAAAAAAAAAAATCAAAATATTAATTAAAATATAAAAATAAATATATAAATAAATACTTTTTAAAAATAACAATAATAATAATAATAATAATAAATTAAATAAAATCTCGGCGGGTCATTCTTATTAAATAACGCTCTGAAAACCGATTGGTCTGAAAAGCCTTTGAAGTGGCATCACCTGATACTCAGATGTAAAAAAAAAAAAAATAATAATAATAATAATAATAATAAAAAAAAGAACTGAGAGTGTTCTCAATTCCTCAAACAAGCACGTAGGTTCTCCAACGGTTCCAAAAACAACAAACTACACCCACTATGGATGAAAGGAAATCCATTCGCATATAGGGAGAACATGCAAACCCCAGGGGGAACGTAGTTTGGAACCCAGGATATCGATCTGGAGTCACAGGCAAACTGGTTGTTCAGGTGCGCGAGGGCCGACAGGGCCGGGTGCAGGTAAGAGGAAGGGGGGGGGGGATTCAATGAGTTTCCTGAGAAGCTGGATTCCACCTGGAACCACTACAGTGTGTGTGTGTGTGTGTGTGTGTGTGTGTGTGCGTGTGTATTACCTGGCGATCTGACCGACATAGGGCTGCAGCTCTTGGGGGTCGTAGGCGCGAGCGAAGGCCCAGCAGACGTAACACGCAGCATCGCGTACGTTCGAGCCGAAACTGCAGGCGCCGCGTCTCTCATCATAAATCAGAGCCTTCAGGATGAGGGGTACCACTGCAACACACACACACACACACACACACACACACACACACACACACACACACACAGTGTAAGGACAAACACACACCATTCAAAATCCATCCATCCATTATCTTCCACTTTATCCTCTATTAGGGTCGTGGGAAGGGGGGGGGGTCCACATGTCCACCCAGGGGAGAACGTTTCAGGCACTGGGCAGATACACCCAGGACAGGGGGGCAATCTATCACTGGACACACACTCTCTCACACAGACACACTCTATATGGGGCGATTTGGAGAATTCAATTGACCTTGAATCCATGTTTTTGGACTGTGGGAGGAAACCAGAGAACCCGGAGGAAACCCACGCGGACACGGGGAGAACATGCAAACTCCACCCAGATGGGGATTCGAACCGGGAATCCCTAGCGCTGAGAGGAGAACATGCCAAACCACTAAGCCACCCTGGCGCCACCATTCAAAATCATTATTATTATTGTTGGGACGGCACGGTGGCTTAGTGGTTTAGTATGTTCTCCTCTCAGCACTAGGGGTTCCCGGTTCGAATCCCCATCTGGATGGAGTTTGCATGTCCTCCCTGTGTCCGCGTGGGTTTCCTCCGGGTTCTCCGGTTTCCTCCCACTGTCCAAAAACATGGATTAAGTCAATTGAGTTCTCCAAATTGCCCCATTTAGAGTGTGTGTGTGTGAGTGAGTGTGTGCCCAGTCATATATTGCCCCCCCGTCTTGGGTGTATCTGCCCAGCACCCGAAATGTTCTCCCCTGGATGGACATGGGGAACCCCCCCACCCCCACCCTAATAGAGGATAAAGTGGAAGATAATGGATGGATGAATATTATAAGCTGTTTTTTTTAATAATCACACAGTAGGACACCAGTGGAACATCTAGAACACATCTAGAGACGGAACCCACACGGTGGAGAACAAACCCCCGAAAAAGGAGAAAACAGGAGTAACGTCTCCCTGCAGCTGCCGTGAGCCGAACACATCAGACAGAGCAGCCGCCCGAGCTCCATGCAAATTCTGCTGCAGAACCCCGATGTGCTCCTGACCCCCCCCCCCCCAAAACCACCCCCCCCCACAGCGCGAGTCCTTCAGTGGCGGCACGGCGGGGAGCGTCGCGGGAGCCGAACCTGCGAATCGTGGCTCGGGGCCTGACTAATATTACTCAGAGAGCTGCCGCCTCAGGGCTTTACCTGGGTACAGACTCCGCCCCCTCTGACAGGTACACAGGGAGACAAGACGCACAGGGACAGAGCAGTTCCAACACCTGTCGCCCTCACACGCGCCTATCCCCATCTGCACGGACCGGGACGAGGACCAGGACCAGGACGAGGACCAGGACGAGGACCGTCCACCACCCGGAATCCGAGCGGCAGGTAAGCCCTGATTCGTGCGGAGGGCCACAAATTTAGGACCTTATTTGAACTCTCAGGGTGCGGGACTCGGACCTCCGAGAAGCGAATCGGAACGCCGATCATTTCTAAAGGTTTCTGCCTAATGTTAGGCGTATTTAAATTCCACATTTTTTTATTTAGGACGTTAAATCCACCCGTCTCCGTCCGATCACAGCACTGTAGAACCTGGAGGAATTAAATATGTTCAAGTTCATATTTAAGACGTTTTGGGTTCCGTAAGCAGAACCTTCAGATCTTAAAGAAAGGCACAAAATAAAAACAAAAAAAAAAAAGAAGCAAGCGAAGTCTCTGGCGAGGGAGCGGCCGTATCTGCGACAAACTAATCCCAAAACTGGACCGACAACCTGTTGCGACAAAGCATGACGAGCAGGTTCCTCAGGGGCCGTGTCTTAAACGACGTGGAACCTGTGGGCCAAACGTTCTCGAGAAAGAAAGGGAGGAACCTCACCCAACCAAATCCAACCCCGCAGCCTCCGAATCTCCGCCGGGTCAAAGAACCGGGGTCCGGGCCGATGAGGTCCTCCAGACGGGCATCTACAGATACGTCCGTGTCCACGTGGTTCCACCGGGACGGGTTGACAGCCCACAGGTGTTCAGGTTCTCGGCGAGGAACCGTTATGATCCTTCATCGGCCCGCAGGGGGCCAGGCCTCGGCGTAATCCCGGTGCGGGTGAGATCATGGTGTGGGTGACTTGCAGGTGGGGTTACGGGAAGCAGGTGCCTGCCGTTTCCCACGCCGTCAGCACGAAGGTTTGAAGGTTGGGAAGCAAGTCTCCACAGGCCTGCAGTTTCTTCATCAGAACCGCTCCTCCACCCGTCACCGCGTCTCCAGCCAGCCAGCGGCACATCAAGGGACACCGCCCGGGCGTACGCAAATCCCACATCCACACCCGGACAAGTCCCGGGGATCCGGTCCCCATCCTCTGGAGGAGGTGGGAGGTGGCGGCATGGAGGGAGGTCAGGCACCGACGGTGGGGCAGCCCCCCGGGTCATATGCTCTGACGGTCCCCGGTCTGCCTCAAATGGGGTGGAGGTCAGGGTTGCGTCCACACCAAACTGCATGTCTTTGCGTCATTATGATGTCATCATATCACGATGATGTCACATGTCCAACGCGAAACGCCGTTCGGGTCAAGGACGAATCGGACGACAAGTTAACCACCATTTCCATCCGCCGTTTGGGTTCGGATTGAAAACGAAGAAAAACAGGAGGTTTTAGGACCCTGTCTTCGCGGTCAGTGCTCGGGACGCCGTTCGAAAGATCAGAGGGAGACGCGAATCGGAACGCCGATCATTTTTGATAATTTTTTTTTAAAGTGGAGACGCTGAGGTAGGAAGTTAAATCCTGCCGTCAGCCCTCAGATTACAGAGCTATAAAAAAAAAAGTCTTATTTTATATAATTTATTTAAAATAATTAAAACAGATCATTAAAAAAGCAACAGCTCCTCCATTTTAATTGGGGCACTACTACAGCCGCCACACTTTTTAATCTAAGACCAAATTCCATTATTATTATTATTATCAAAGTCTTCTATTATTATTATATTATTATATTTATTCTTATTATTCCATCATCATTATTATTATTATTAAAGCATTCTATAACTATTATTATTATTACTAAAGTCTATTATTATTATTATTGTATTATTATTGTAATTTTATTATTATATTATTAATATTATTAAAGCCTTCTATTATTATTATTGTATTATTATTCATTCATTCATTCATCATCTCCCGCTTATCCTCTATTAGGGTCGCGGTGGGGTTCCCCATGCCCATACAGGGGAGAACGTCTCGGGCGCTGGGCAGATAGACCCAGGACAGGGCGCCAATCCATCGCTGGGCACACACTCACTCACACAGACACACTCTATATGGGGCAATTTTTGAGAATTCAATGAACTTAATCCATGTTTTTGGACTGTGGGAGGAAACCGGAGAACCCGGAGGAAACCCACGCAGACACGGGGAGAACATGGAAACTCCACCCAGATGGGGATTCGAACCGGGAATCCCTAGCGCTGAGAGGCGAACATGCCAAACCACTAAGCCACCGTGCCGCCCTGTATTATTATTATATTATTAATATTATTAAAGCCTTCAATTATTATTACCTATTATTAAAGTCTATATTATTTAATTCGTTGAATTAATTCGTTTTTTTTTATTGTTTCGCTGGTTTAGTTCGCAAACCTAAAATAATAAATGTCCCGATGCGTCCACCCCAAGGACACTCGGCTCGTTTCGACGGGTTATTTCAATTATGGTTGATTAATTGTGATGAAGTTTTAAGACCTGAATCATGACTTTCTGTCGTTTCTGTATTTTTTAATTAAAAGGCCGAATCAGGAGGAGCATGGCGACGGAGCCGGAGAGGAAGCCCAAAAAGCCCCACTACATCCCCCGCCCCCCCGGAAAGCCCTTTAAGTACCAGTGCTTCCAGTGTCCCTTTACCTGCAACATCAAGTCGCACCTGTTCAACCACATGAAGTACAACCTCTGCAAGAACTCCATCTCTCTGGTGTCTCAGCGCAAAGACCAGAGCGGCAAGGCGTCCAAAGCGCCGCCCATGGGCGGGGCCGCCAACACGCACCCCGCCGAAACCCCGGCGAGGCCCGCCAAGCCCGCGCCAGTCCACCAAACCGGTCCGACCGGAGCGCCGCCGGGGGTCGCGTCTGTCCCAGAGGCGCGGGAGGAGACGCGAGACGGGCCAGCCGAGGGGGGCCCCGAAACGCAGTCGGGAACCGCGGAGGTCTCGGTCAAGCGCACGTCCAAGTCGGCGTTCTCCCCGGTCCAGCGCAAAGCCGAAAGCGGGAAACCAGAGCAGGCCCCCGCGGAACCCCAAGCTCCCGCGCCCTTCCAAACGGGACCGGCCTGGGCGCCGTCGGCCCCCCTCAAACACCCCGCCGAGTACCCCCCCCCGTACGTCCTGCCCGAGCGAGCCCCCCAAGTCTTGTACCCGCCGCCCTACCTCCACAACCAGCCCCCCGCCTACTGCCTGAACCTGCAGGAGCACCAGAGCCCCCTCCTGCTACCGCCCGGCGCCTCCCTCCTCCACCCGTATCACTACAGGTACGGCCAATCGCTTCTCGCCGTCCCCCCTCTGCCGTACGGCCTGTACCCCCCGGAGCACCCCTCCACCCTACACGGGCCCCGCTACATCCCCGTGGACGTCCGCCCGCACGGCCTGGAGTCCCGAGAGTACGCCGGCTACGGTTACCTCCAGCCGGGATCTTTCAACAGGCAGCCGGACGGTCGGGGGCCCCCCACGCGCCAGAGCCCCATGGCCGGCTGCGCGGCCACCGGCTCCCCGGATAGGCCCGGCGTCACCGAACCGAGCCGGCGTCCCGGATCTCGGGAGTGGCAACCGCAGACCCCGAGCGGCGAGCCGCTGAACCAGCGGGGCACCGACGGAACACGGTGGGTGAGCCGGTCCAGAACGAGGACGGCAGGTTAATTAACGCGTCCTGTTAATTGATGGCTCTTTTTTTTTTAATGGTTTCAGAGATCTTCAGGGGACCGGGACGAGTCCCTCGCGGTCCCATGGCTCCGTCTCGGAGGAAGCCGAGGATGAGGAGAGCCAGGACGAGTCGGCGCCCCTGAATCTGTCCAAGAGGACCCGCGAGACTTCCGTCTGCACCGACTCCGAGGACAGCCAGGACATCCCCCTGAACCTCTGCCTCCGCCCCGAGTCCGCAGGCCCGGCCCACGGCCCGGCCCACGGCGGGACGGTCGCGCCCGCAGAGACCAGCGCAGATCAAGAGCAGTGCGACCGCCGGCACTCCGCCGCGTTCGCGCTCTGCCAGCTGGCCAGCTCCTCCAGCCTCGTCCCCCGCCGAAGTCACACCCCAGATGGCAGCACGGGGGCGCCACCCGAGCAGGACGCTAACGAGCAGGGGCGCAAACGCGCCGGCCAAGAACCGGGCGCCAAGACCAAGTCCAACAAACGAGCCAGGGCGTCCGTCCGCGACCAGAGACGGAGAACCCAGAACTGCTGAACATGTTGTCCAATCGCATCGCTGCCTCAGTGACGCAGGTCGCCGACGTCCTCCAAACTTAATTAAGTTAATTAAAACCTCGTCTGTCGCACAATATCATGCTGTCATGTATCCACTGGCTCCGCTTTTTTTTTTTTTTTTTTAAATAAAAGTTTTTAAATATTGAACCTCCATCGTCTAAGCTTTTTTATCGGAACGATTATCGGACCGCACCCACACGCGCACACACACACACACACACACACACACACACACACACACACACACCCAACAGAGGGACGGTTCTGTATTGGAACCCGGTTCTCATATTAAAAGAGTAAACCCAATAAACCCAATTCTTTAGAACCATATAAGGAGTGAGGATCGATGCCTCGTTTGCCTCATTTGCATTTTTTGAAAAACACTTTGATCTCTGGTATGCAAAAGCCGCTCGTATAGAACATACGGAACCCAAAACGTTCTAAACAAATCAGACACTTGACATGCAAAGAACTGTGAACGCTATTCAGAACGTTTTCGAACGTTTCGCCTCTTTGGGACGAATCGGAAGGCCGACTCCCAGTCCCCACGAATGCCTCAACAAACTGATATTCAATAGCAGCTCATACAAAACATACGGAACCCAAAACGTTCTGAACAATTCAGGTTAGCCATGCAAAGAACCCTGAACGTCTGCCCCCTGTGGTGGGGTCCGGGGATCGCAGAGTAACCTCACTGTGCGTCTTTGGGATGAATCGGAAGGCCGACCCCCAGTCCTCAGTCCTCACCGAACTGGTATTCCAAAGCAGCTACCCAAAAAATACCAAACAGACGCTTTAGAACTCCATAAACTGCCACGAGAAACCTCACTGTGGCTCTTTGGCACGAATCGGAAGGCCGACTCCCAGTCCCCGGACCCGATGAATGCTTCCGTAACCGTGGAGACGCCGTTATACCGACACGTCTAACGAGGCAAACCCACCGTCCGCGAGGCGAGAGGGAAGCAGCAATCCTCTTCGGCCCAGTTCCGCCAGGGCGAGACATCCGCCGTGCCACGCGTTCTCCGTCTCCTGGAAGCTGGACGCCGAGAGGGACGCGGGAGGACACAGAACGTTAGAGAACGAGATGAACAGGACTAATTAAAATAAAAGAATACCCCACGGTTAACGAGAACCCATCACGGGGTTCCGGTTCGGGTTTGTTTTTATTGGACGATACCTGAAGCAGTCCAACACCGAGCCCACCACGTCGTCCGCCAACCCCCGGGGCAGGCGTCCCGTCACCCTGCCGATCCTGCAGGACAAAGACCACGCAGCGTTGAACCTGCGGTCCCCCATCACACACTCTAGAACCCTCGCTGATAACGAGAGGGCGTGTCCAACAAACCGCATATTTAAAGAGGAGACATTACGTCCACGTACCCTTTAGCGGCGGACCAGCGCACGATGGTCTCATTGTCCTTCAGTCCCACCAGCAACTGCTCTGTACAGACAGACAGAAAAAAAAAATCGACTCGTCAATGAATCGCGATTCAGAATCGATTCAAAATGTCCGAGAATCAATTTTTTTT